>PVLC010005663.1:0-74596 GCA_004027655.1 Graphiurus murinus
GTCACAAAGAGTAAAGAAGCATATGTTCTCCCTAATTTGCGGATGCTAGGAAGAAGATGGGGCATAAGAGGGTCTCCAGATGAAAAAGGAGAGACCCTTGAAAGCAAAGAAGTTGATTTAGCCAAGGGGGTTGGATGGGGGCGGGGGGGGGACACTAATGTATATCAAGGTCACTCACTAAACTGAACTTGAGAGGGAGGGAGGGCGAGGGAGTGGGGTGGGAATTGGGGGAAGGGGTCAAATGAGAATTGTGAGCACATGTATCGTTATCAATTTGCACCTAACAAAGATGTATGCTTACAATGTATGAATAAAAATAAAAATAAAAATAAAAAAAGAAAATGAAATCCTCCCAAGTCACTGGGATTGCAGGCATGTGCCACCATGCCCAGTTTAGGATATTTTTATTTCTATTGCCAACATTTAACTTTTAGAAAGTTCAAGAATACTTCCTTCCAAAGTTCCTGCCAGACTCATTTAAAAATTCTATTGCTCTCATTGAAGGCAATTAAGCCAAGAGTAGGAGTTCAGCTTGATTTTTCCTTCTATGACATTGTCAGTAAGGAAAGTCAAGAATGCGTAAAATACTTAGTAGAATGAGACTTCCTATAGAAACAGATACCTTACCTCCAAGCCAGGTATAGAAATGATATTAGGAAATCATAGACTATTTATGAAGTCATACTTGCTGACATTCTTTTTATTCAGTTCTAAATGTATATACGGACATAATTTCAAACCTACAGAAAAACTGCTAAAATAGTATGAAGAATCCTCAGACACCCTTCATCCAGATGCCACAAATGTTTTTCCCACATTTTCTCTGTGCAAAGAAAAATGAAAGACATAGGCAGAAACACAATGTGTTTCTCAGATGTGGAAACTATGACCTCAAATATTGCCTCCCTTATCACAAAATCCCTCCAGCCACACAGCTGGACCTTGGCAGCTTCCTCGTTGCTCTCTTCGTCTTCTATCAGACTGCATGGTTCTGTCTCCCTCACTAGAGACATCCTTAGCACCCTGGAGAGCAGCAACTGTCTATTATTTATCTCTCAATACCTTGCCTGCTATTCAGTGCCCATCACATTATAAATGTACTCAGTGGGTGTGGAATAAAATTTTCCTTTTATGGGATTCAGTTTGCTGTTGTTTTTGTTGTTTTAGTGTTGGTCTGCTTCTGCAACAAATGCTCCCTTTCAGCTACAAGTTCACCAGTAAATGGAGACCTTTAGACATGTAAAGTCACAGGTGAGTTTCCCAAGTCCAAAATCTATGAGGATGGTGCCAGAAAGTGTGGGGGCCTGGGGAAATATCCGCATTCAAGAAAGGGCACAAGTGTTGATGGTGCTGAAGAAAGCCTTAAAAATGCAGTTTGGCAAAGGACAGCACAGTTATAAAAATATCACAGATCATTATGAGTTTGAATAGGGTAATACTGTTGGTTGACTAAAAATTGAATGTTTGGGGAATTCAATAGTGAACTTGAAACCTGGTCAATATAACTCAAATTGTGGAATGAGAGCCAATTGTTTACACATACAGATATTCAAGCATAGAAATATTGAAAAAAAATAGTATGGGATCTAGCTGGTAAAATTATGGACTAAAGAAGTGACTAGAACACAAATAAAAATGACAGAAAAAGGAGAGGTAACCATCTGTTTTAGTAGAACTCTTATAATCATAGCTTCCCATCATCTTTTGAAAAGCCTTTCTACATTTGAGGAAACCACTTAATGAATCCTGCCTCCACAGTGTTGGAATTTTAGTTCTAAGCTGAGCATGGTGGATCATGTCTGTAACCCTAGCACTTGGGAGGCTAAGACAGGAGGATAGCAGGTTTGAGGCCAGCCTAAACAACTTAATGAGGCTCTCAGCAACTTATTGAGACCCTGTTTCAAAATAAAAAATAAAGCTGGGCATGGTGATATATGCTTATAATCCCAGTACTTGGGAGGCTGAAACAGGAGGATTACAGGTTCTTGGCCAACCTCAGCTACTTAGCGAGGTCCTCCGCAACTTAGAGAGACCCTGTTTAAAAAAAAAAAAAGAATAAAAATAGGACTGGGTGTGTAGCTCAGAGATAGAATGCCTCTGGGTTCAATCCTCAGTACTGCAATAAATAAATAAATAAATGAATAAATAAATAAATAAATAAATAAATAATAGGACTGGGGGTGCAATTCTAAGGTAGAATGCCCCTAAATTCAATCCCCAGTACCAGAAAGAAAGAAAGAAAGAAAGAAAGAAGGAAAGAAAGAAATTTGAGCTCTAATACCCAGTCTCCATTGCTGCAAGTTATTTGACTTGGACTCCATGATTCAATCATATCTGTTAGGCACTTCAATTTGAAAATAGCTGGGCACGGTGGCGCACACCTGTAATTCAGTACTTGGGAGGCTGAGATAGGAGGATTATAGGTTTGAGGTCAGCCTCAGCAATTTAGTGAGACACTCAGGAATTTAGCAAGACCCTGTTTAAAAATAAAAAATGAAACAGGCCTGGGTATAGCTCAGAGATAGAATGCCCATGAGTTCAATACTCAGTACCAAAAATAAATAAATAATAAAATAAATTTGGAAATAAATCAAACAGTCTTGGCATGGAATTTCTGTTTGTACCCACACAGGTAATAGTTGAGGCAGTTGCAAACTTGAGTTCCTGATGCAGAAGCATTGTGGTTGGCAGCAGTAATGGTGGCAGTAGGGTCAAATTCTTGGCATTTTGTGTTTGACAGGGACAGCAGAGGTGCTTTTCCTCAAGCCATGGGATATGATTTTGACTGTTTATCTAGGAAAAATCTGAGTTACCTAATACCTTTATCTTTACCTATAAAACTGTTTTACAGTTGAAACAACCAATGATAGAATCTGTTGTTTGTAACTGTCTAATACAATATATTATAGATATCCTCCACCTAGTTCTTCTTCCAGAAGGCAAAAGATCAACTATAAAGTTTGAAGCTATCAAGAGAAGGAATCTGGGAGTTGTGCTGCTTGCCTCTAATTCTAGTACTTAGGAAGCTGAAACCAGAGGATTGCAAGTTCAAGGCGAGCCTCAGCAACTTAGCAAAACCCTATTTCAAACTTAAAAAAATAGGGCTGGGGGTGTAGCTCAAAGGTAGGATGTCTATGAGTTCAATCTCCAGTATGAGTGAGAGAGAGGGGTGGAGGGGGGAGGGAGAGAACAAGAGAGAAAACCCAACTTCGAATTCATAGTTTGCTGTTAATCAGGGTTCCCCTAAACAGAAGCAACTCTTCAACCCATGATTAAAAGTGGATACCTTTTTGGGAATTTCATGAAGGGTTTCATTGTTCCACATCCTAAAATGTTACACCATGTTCCTTTCTAAAAGTCCTGATGTGGGTGAGGTAAAGGATAAAAAGGATGGATTTTAATATAAAGAGCACAGAAATTTCTCACTACACTTTATAAGTACCTTGAAAATAGATTTCCCATAGAATGGATACCACATACTTACAAATGCCTTTCTTTTCAAGACTTGGGAAAATCCTTCAAAACTCTATCTTCAAAATCCTTAATGAATGGAGATTATTTTTTTCTTATTTTTATTTATTCAATGGGAACACAATAAGTGTGATGAAATGGTGAAGGAGAAAGGAATTATTTTTTGTCTTCTCTTTTTTAAGTACATATCGTGTGTGTGTGTGTGTGTGTGTGTGTGTGTGTGTGTGTGTGTGAGAGAGAGAGAGAGAGAGAGAGAGAGAGAGAGAGAGAGAGAGAGAGAATGAATGAATATGAGAATGAGAATCAGGGCTACAGAGGCTATGTAAATGCATTTAAGTGACCATGAGCCAGCATGCATTCTGTGAATTCTCCTGGAAATTCTCCCAGTTATTTAAACGTTTCAAGCTAATGGGCTTGCCCATCATGACCCTCAAGAAGAGCAGACTCTGGTTCATTACAGGAGCTAGAGAGTGTCTCTTTCCCCTGGAGCTGACTGCCTCTATTTGTTTTCATTAGTGAAAATGAAAACAAATGGAGTCCCTAGGTGCTCTAGGCAGACGGGATGCTGTGCCCCCCCATTGCTACTGTCTGCAGACTTCCAGGCTCATTTGGAAACCTGGCCAAGAGAGGAATGCTTTTGCCATGGCTCTCTTCCCTTCAGAGGCTTGGGAACATTATTTTGAATTATTTCACAAGAGGAGACTGTCAGCCAATGAAAAAGCAGTCTTCATACTAGCTTATTTTCAACTGAGTGATAGCTTGGTAACCTCAGTCTCCTAGATCTCACTGTTTCTAGGCTGCTTCTCTCCTTGGCCTAAATTTAGCCACCATCTTCCCACAACACTGAATCCCTGTTGCTGTCTTTGGAATTTCGCATGAACAAAAGATTGCATAAATAGCTGCAGTTAATTGTTAGAATTTGTGTTTACAAAAGTTCCTCTCCTGTTTTGCAAACTCAGGCTCAGCTCTGCAGCTTTGCAAAGCTACTTCCCCTTGGCAGATGTTCTGCCTCTCTCTGGCTATGTCATTGTGTGCATTCATTTGTCTCACCCTGCTACCCTCCTCCCTGTACAACACTCTCTACCAGTGACTCGTCCACTGCTTCACTCCACAAACCACAGCCACTGAGTTCTACACAGTCCTCTGTATTGCAGTAATTTCTGCTTCCGTAGCTCTTCACAGTTGGACACTAAAGCAATGATGACTAAAGCCTTCATTTTTTTCTCCTGACACCATCTCTCCATGCTTAAGCTTTCCTATCACAGTGGGAGATAGCACTGTTGGAAAAATTCAGTAGGCCAGCAAGGATGTCTTAGAGAAATTTTTGACCCTTTCCTCTCTTCATGTTTCTTTAGTATTCAAAGTAATCATTCTATGATGCTGAAACATGTCTAATCTTTATCATCTCGTCCATTATTATGGTAAAATGCCTGGTACTAAATCTAATCCAAGGTCTTATAATAGTATCTTCACCCATCATCATATCTGGGGCCCTGTTTCAACAAATATTTATCGAGATGTGAGCAAACATTCATTGAAAAATTGTCTCTGGATATAGACTCTCTGTCTATGTTTTCAGGCCTGTTGAGTAGTGTGTTTTGTTCTACAGGGAGAAGTAACTCCTTTCCTATTTTTCTCCAAAGTTTTGTGTGATCAAACCGGTCTTCTTGGAGGGGTCCATATAAGGGTCAAAGATGGGAATGAGATGAGGAAGAGGATTATCTAAGACAGATTGTAGCTCTGCAATCTGGATGTCAGGGGACTCTAAGTCCATTTACCTATGGCAGGTTGTGAAATTTAGTAATATGTTATGAACTGAATGTTTTCCTTAGCTAATAAACTGTCTTTTACATTGTGTACCAAGCACCATGTTTGAGGCTGTGGGGAATAAAAAGATGTGAAATGAAATGTCTTCTTCTATTTATTTATTGGAATGCTATTATTTGAGTGTGTTCTCCAAAGGTGCATGTGTTGGAAACCTAATTCCTCAATGTGGTAGTGTTGGGAGGTGATACCTAGTGAAAAGTATTTGGAGCATGAACGTGGAGCCCCCATGAATGGACTAATGCCTTTCTTGTGTAACCATGTTCTTGATTTTGTGAGATCTGATTAGTGACTACAAGTGCAGGTTGCTATAAATCAAGTCCATTTTCCTGGTGTTTTTCTTGCTTCTTTTCTCCATATGCCTACTTACCTTTCTTTTCCAATCATGAGTTGAAGCAACAAGAAGATCTCACTAGATGTAGCTGCCCAATCTTGAATTTCTCAGCCTCCAGAATTGTGAGCCAAAATAAACCTCTTTTCTTAATAAATTTCAGCCTTGGGTATTCTCTTACAGCAACAGACAATGGACTAAGACATGCAGGTTCCTACTTTGGCCATGATCTCCTCCTTCTCTAGCAGCTACTTGTTTAGATAAGCCTACAGCAGCTGCAGGAAGCAGCAGAGGGTTAGGTGGGTCAATGTGGCGCCACAATCAACTAAAGATGTCAATATCTTGTCTAGTGTTCTCTGGGGGTTCTAAATGTATCAGAGTGCTTCCATTGTCGCCTCCCTGTATATATCCAAGTAGGTCTCAAGCCTGAGTGCACATCAGAATTACTGAGAAACTTAAAAATTAAATACAACATTTAAAATGGTTAGGTAGTAAATTTTATGTTGTATATATTCTGCCACAATTTTTAAAAAGTATTGGGTCCTTTAGCCTCAAGGAAATGGAACATAACTCTCTTCCTCTCAAACATGAGGTACTTATAGAGACTTTCTTCCAAAAAAAGAAGAAGTAATATGGAAAGAAAGAAATAGTAGTGGCTATGCAATGGAGAAACCTGACAAACCTCAGCTTGGTTATCAAGGAGATGAATGATGATAAATTGTATGGATAGCATGCACCATGGTTGATATATTTTAAGGAGAACAGTACTTTACCTGTGGCCTTTCTCTCTAAAACCTATAATCCACACATAACCATGAGAGAAACATCAGAAAAATCCCAGTTGAAGGACAGTCTTCTAAATACCTAACCAGCAATCCCCAAAACTATCAATGTTGTCAAAAGCACATAAAGTAGTATCCTGGATAGGATACTGATGCATAAAAAGGACATTACGGGAAAACTGAATAAATTATGAGTATTAATTAATAATAATGCATCAACATTGGTTCATTAATTCCCCTAAGTGTTCTGGGTGTGGGGTAAACAGAAACTCTCTGCACTGTTTTTGCAACAATTTTGTAAGTCTAAAACCTTTCTAAAAGAAAAGGTTCATTAAATAAATCAATGTGCTTAGATCTTATCATAGGTAAATAGAAACCCTATCTTTAGGTATGGAGTTTGGGCAACTGTAGTTTTATTAGTTCCCCAGGTGATTCTGATGCACAGTGAAATTCAAGCATCATTGGCTCTGCCCCCTGCAGGTCAAGATTCTGATGTTAGGCAGCTGTTTCACTTCACCTGTTTTTGCCTTCCTTGGCTCTTATAACTGGATTTATTGATGGACTTCAACTCTTGGCCTAACCCCAGCCCATTTCCTTGGTCAAATCTAAGCAGGCTATGCTATCTACTTTCTAATGGTAGTGAACTTAGACTGGGGCTGGACTTTTTTTTTCCGTACCACATTCAGGCTGGAGACAATGTTCAATACAGTGGCCCTCTATATCAGCAAGTCCATATCTGTGGATTCAACCAACCGTAGAACAGATATATTTGGAAAAGACTGTGTCTGTACTGGCTTTTTTCTTGTCATTATTCCCTAAACAATATAGTATAACAAATATTTACATAGCATTTACATTCTGTTAGGTATTATAAGTAACCTAGAGATGCTTATAGTATATGAGAGTATATGCATAGGTTATATACAAATAACATAACACTTTATATAAGGAACTTGAGCATCCATGGATTTTGCTATCTGTGGAGGGTCCTGGAATCAATTCCCCAAGGATACTGAGGGACACCTATATTCCCAGGCTTCTTCCAATCAGCTATAACCCAGTGTATAGGAATGTACTTCCACGAAAATTCCTTTTCTGTGGTCTTTTTGGAAATTGCTCATATCAAGACTTCCTCTTAGGGAGGAGCCTTAGACCCTTTATGTGGAAACCTTACCTTCCTGGAATATTCTGCCCCCCTACCCTCAGTAATTGATTACACAATGATTGGGACTAAAAGAGTTGCTAAAATGATTTTGCCTGACTCCTGTTTCATTGACTTCTAGTGGACTGAAAGTTTCCCCTACTAGGTTCCATCTGCCATTTTGAGCTCCTGAGCTCTGTGCCATGAACTTCCCAACTTCCTACCCCAAACCCTATAGCCTGTAATAAGATTCTCCAGTTCATACTTGGAATATTAGAAGTGATCCTCATTCAACTGCATATTGTCTGCTCTCTTTGGCTCACCACTGAGAATTTAACCCACTCTCATTATAACAATAGCTCTTCTGTCAAATCAAACTTGCATTTCTACTGACAGCCAATGTGTGTCTCTAAATGAACCTGCCACCTGCTATCTAAATACATCAGTCTGGGAACAATACTTTCATATCTGCTGCTCTCCACCAAAACTTCACCATTATCTAACACTCACCTCATTCTGCTCCATTTCACCCATATATACATCTTGTTCTTCCTTTCTGCCACTACCAAGGGAATTCTTCTTCCTTGCTCCACCAATATCAGGTATGTGAAGAAAACCTGTAATTTGAGAAACAGACAGAATTGAAAAAAAAAGAAAAAGAGAATTTAGAAGAGAGACAACACAGGAAACAGAAGATAACTCAAAAGAGGAGGAAAAGATGTATATGTTCCTAAAAGTGATTAGAGAAAGTATTCTATTCATAAAATAGAAACAAAAATCAATATTTGAAAAGTAAAAGTAAGACCAGGTATGGTGATTCATGCCTGTAATCCCAGTACTTGGGAGACAGACATAGGAAGATTTTTCAAAATGAAAAATAAAATAGGGCTGAGGGTCCAGTTCGGAGGTAGAATGGACCTGGGTTCACTCTACGGTAACTACCCCCATCCCTCGCAAAAAAATAATGAAAAATGTAAGAAAGAGTTCTGAGTTAAAATTTGAAAACAGAAATTTTAAAACATCATTAGAAAGTTGTTATGTTTATTGTTGCTTATTTATTCAGTTCTAGGTAGGGACTTTATTGGCACCCTTGAATCTCTTGCTTCCTTGAAATGAACAAATCAGGCAGAGCTCCTGTTGCTAGGTGTGTGAAATTGCTCTGGGGTTCTTGACCATGTAGCTGATTGGATAGAATTTGAACATGATTCTTTGAACATGATTCCATAATGTTCCATAATGTTTTCTCTGTGAATGGAAGCCTCTTTTAGGTTAGGAATGATCTGGTTACCTCTGTTTCCATATGGCTCTTAAGAGTTTTCTTATAATTTTGCTCCTTATAAGCACTATGCAGAAGGTGGTTGAATAAAGAATCTGAACATGTTTCTTAAAAGCTTCATTATCTACAAATTTCTCTCTTTAAATGCAAGCCTCTGCCATGTTAGGAGTGCTGCAGTTACCTCCATTTCCATTTTGCTTTTCATACATTTCTTACAATTGCTTATTGCATATGTATGCATCCCAACAAAACCAGGGTATTTTATTATTGAATGTTACGCAAAAGGTTCTGAAAATATCTTGTTTTTGAAACAGAGTGTCACCACTAAGTTTCCAAGAGTCTCAGTTGGTAAGGCTGGCCTTGAACCTGCAGTCCTCCTGTCTCATCCTCCCAAGTACTAGGATTACAGGCATGCACCACTGAACCCAGTAACTATCTTGTTATTTTAAAACATTTAATAATAAAACCAATGATAAGCACTAACATTTAAAGATCACTTATTTGGTGCTCAGGAATTGCACAAAATAAGTGATAAATGAACCTAAAGCCTAAACTGTAGAGCCATTCATATCTCTGTAAGACCACCAAAGGAGGTGGGTCTCAATATCAGAACTTGAGGTGAGGATTAGGAAGTTCCCTTTAAGTTTAGACCCAAATCAGATTTTATTTATTTATTTATTTATTTATTTATTTATTTATTTAGTGGTACTGGGGATTGAACTCAGGGGCATTCTACCTCCGAGCTACACCCCCAGCCCTATTTTTTATTCTTTATTTTGAAACAGGGTCTCACTAACTTGTGGAGTGCCTCACTAAGTAGCTGAGGCTGGCCGCGAACCCGGATCCTCCGGTCTCAGCCTCCCGAATGCTGGGATTACAAGCGTGCGACACCACGCCCGGCTCCCAGCCCTATTTTTTATTCTTTATTTTGAAACAGGTTCTCACTAAGTTGCAGAGTGCCTCAATAGTTTAGCTGAGGCTGGCTGCGAACCCAGATCCTCCGGTCTCAGCTTCCCAAATGCTGGGATTACAAGCGTGCACCACCACACCCGGCTCCAAATCAGATTTTAAATGTGGATCTTATATGAGAGACCTCTGCATGATTATTTTGGGATTAACTGTCTACTAATAAAGTCCCACTTGGGCCCCATCTTATTCTTGACCTTTGTTTGCATACTTCCATAAAATCCAAGATGGGAAAGGATGAATGGAAACCTGAACACTTAATATATCGTTTTTCTCCAGTAACTAGAAGGAAGTATCAAAAAACCAAGTCATGTTTCAAAGGTGGATATTTAAGGAACTTTTAGTGGCCACAAATAAAATAAATTCCAAATGCTATATTAGTATATTCACATGCCTCTATTATTTGCCTCCTCATGAGGCTTATATTCTGTAGCTCTCACCCTTTGCTCTTATCAACCAAAACAATACCAACAAAATAACAGTCATAGGGAGTGCTTATTTTGTGTCAGGTATTGGGCTAAGTACTTAAAATGCTATTTCATTCATTCCTGATTTTAAAAAGTATTTTAAGAGGCAAGTGCAATTTTTATTCCCATTTTACGGACTAGAAAACTGAGACACAAGAGATCAAATAAATTACCTATGATCTAGTTAAGGGAAGGGGCCCAGATTAGAAAACAGAGTGGTTGACTCTAGGCTATGCTCTCATTCCCAAACTTGTTGTTCATGGTGCCTTGGTACATTACTGGAATTTTGGCTACAATCTATTTTCATTTCATCTCTTTATTGAAAGTTTGTTTATTATTCAAAGACCAACTGAAGTGTCATTCATTCCATGATGACTATCAAAATTCTTCTCTCTCTCTCTCTCTCTCTTCTGCATTTCCATTAACTTATTTACATGCCTCTATAACTTAGGCAAGATTCCCAAGAAGCAAATCTGAAGATGAAGGTTTTCATGCAAGTGATTCCTGAAAAACGTGCTCCAAGCAGGTATCAATAAGGGAGTGGAGAAGCAGGGCAGAGAAGGGCAAGAAGCCAAGCAAAGGGAAGATTTTAGGCAAAATCTAAGCCTCAGTCTGATCCCACAGGGGAGCTCCAGGGTGTCAGTTACATCTCAAAGTTTCTCTTAACCTAAGGAAAGGAACTAGACTATCCCTGTACCTGCCCATCATTGACTAAGCATGTCTTCCTTGGAAGACATAACTCCCAGGCATTTTAGACTTTCTGTATTTTAAGGCAAAGTGGCTTAGTAGCTGAGGGAAGTATCTCAGAAGAACATGAAAGCTCTAGGAACATGGGACCTTAGAAATAAAACCATGTCGAAACAGGGTGGGGGAGCTCACAGAAATGGTAAAAGGGATCTGAGGGTATCAGGAGAGACTCACAACAATGCTTAATAATCTCTATAATTGAATATCTATAACCTACTCTATTATTTTACCATGTGTATACTACACTACCTGATGACATCCCTGCATCTTTTTATTTGCACGTAGCAAACATTATTTGTATTTAATTCAACTTAATAATAAAGAGAAGCCATGACCAGACTTGTGAATTCTCTATTCATTTCTTGGCAACTCTGAAAATTTTTTACTTTCTACTTTCTATGCTGGGACCCATTTTTGTTATAATCCCCAAAGACATCAACCTCTACTTAAAGTTCCCTTTTAAATTTAATGAATGGAAAATGTACACTAAGGGCTGTTTTCATCTTAATAGAGACAAAATAGCCAAATTAGCCCTGCTACCCTTCTTAGAACCAAAGACGCTTCTTCCCTGTCAACACCATCCTCTTCCCTCTTCCTAACTTCAATATTGAATAAAGAGACTTTTAGGGTGTCTTTGTAAGTAATTTAAGGTAAAAACAGCTACTCGATTCATAATGTTCACAAATGAATAGCCCATTTCACAACATCAAGATGGAGAGAAAACTCTGCATGTAGAATTGCTGCCATTGTGATCACTGTGTGAAAATCTACTCACAGGCTAAGAAAACCATCCTCCTTCAGTGCCTGCTTGGGGCTAGAAGATGACATTAATGCATTAATGCGATCATTTGGCTTCCCCAGAATACTTATAGCAAGAATGAAAATGAAGAGAGATGCCTGAAATTACTTGTGCTATAAACATTAAAGTAGAAGCAGGAGACATGCCTTTATCAAATTTCTACTCAATAATGTCCAACATTATTGATTACTTACTGAGGGCCAGCCCATAAATGAGTATTAGAGATGTGTTATCTAGTTTATACATATAACTACTCTTTGATATGGGACCTGGTTCCTAAATGAAGAAACTCTGATCTGGGAACTTAAGTCATGTTTCCAAGGACAGATAGCACAAAAGATGTAGAGATCAGAGATCTGAGTTCAGAAATAAATGACAGATGTCAGCATCTGGTCTCAGATCCTTGTGCACTTCTAGTTCTGCACATGGGTTCGGAATGTTGAGGTTCTGTTTGGGGTTTATTCTTGTCTGTTTATTTTTATTTTTATTTTGATACTAGGGATTGAACCTGGAGCCATTCCACCTCTGAGTTACACCTTGAGCCCTTTTTATCTTTTATTTGGAAACAATACCTCACTAAGTTGTTGAGGCTGGCCTTGAACCTGTAATCTTCCTGCCTTGGCCTCCTAAATACTGGGATTACAGGTGTGTGCCACCATACAAATCTTGTGAGGGTTATTTAATCAAGCTCTTTCCAAATATACAGAGCCTGTTTAACATCAATATCATGAAATTATTTTGAAAATCTCACATCAAAGATAATGTTCCTCCCTACTGAACCTTAAAATTCATGAACAGAATTGAACACAAAACTTTTAAATCCCTCGTTAGAATCCCTGATCATATATAGCTCCACTGAAGTTTGTTAATTATAAATAAAATGTTCATGGCAAATATAATTGGAATAAGAATGCAGGGAAAATGTTTATCCTACTAAGAAAAATGACTTGGTATATATGCATTTGAGAGCACTGGAATCAAGTAGCAATGTTAACTAAAATTGAAAACTATGTAGAAGAACCTCTGTTCTAGAATATGTGGTTAGCCATTAATCCATATATGTCTACACATACAGAATAATACATATATAATTATGTGATTCAGAACTTTGATTATTTCAATCTGGCTTTACCTCTCAATCTTATTTAATTAAATTTCTAATTAAGAATAACTCCTAACAGAACTATTAATTAAAGTGAATGCTCTTTTTACTTAAATAAATGATGATTCATGGCATGCATGGTTGTTGAGGGTATATCATTTTTAATTTCATTGGATATGTTAAATTTTGTTTCATTCTTTATTAGGTTAAATTTAATGACCAATATTCTAGGATAGAAAATCTTGCATGCCTGTCTCTTATGGTATCAGGGTCCGACTGAAAAACAGATGTCTTGCTTAGGTTAAAGTATTTGAGAAAAGTTTAATGACATGACTAAGAGATGGGCAGGGTGTACAGAAGCCATAAGGGATGGCACAGTACCCAGGGCTAGTAACAGAGATACGGGTCCATTACCCATTCCCTGCCCTTGGCCTGTAGGGTCTTAGAGAGGGAGCTGTTATCAAGACTAAAGATCTAGAGAATTGTGTGAAATGGCTGCTGACAGTTCTTGAAGGAAGAAAGTGGAGAAAATAAACTCTCAACCTTGCTTTTGTCCCTCCTTCCAATCTCCCATCACTGGAAGGGCCCAATACAGAGCCAGAGGGTAAGGGAACCTGTTGATGGTCTGCCTCTCAGGGTACAGAGCCAGGATGTTGGCATACTCATCCTACAGTATGGGCATTGGATCCCTTCATCTCTCTAACTCCTACATATAGCAGAGACTTAGCTAAAGTTTCATTATTAAGCTGTGTGTGTTGGTTCACATCTGTAATCCCAGTATTTGGGAGGCTGATACAGGTGGATCACAAGTTTGAGGATAGCCTCAACAACATATCAAGACTCTCAGCAACTTAGTGAGACCCTGTTTCAAAATAGACAATAAAAAGGGCTGGGGTGTGTAGCTTGGATGTAGAATGCCCCTGGGTTCAATCATCAGTATCACAAAAAAAATTGAAAAAATGAAAAGATCTCATTATTGGAAAAAAGAGCTCATTAGTGCAATTTGTGAAAATTGGAAAGGACAGAATCAAAGATTTTGTATTTTTCTTAAGTACATTGATCAGATTTACATTAATACCCGCTAAGTTGATGGTTTCTCAAAATAAGAAAATGATCATTTCACTTAGGAGCATTTCTATCTACAGAGCTAAGTTTAGAATCAGGCATTGAGTTTATTTTTGAAACTTTTTTTTCCTTTATTTGTTCCTAGTTAACTGATCACCTTATAAAGCTGTACAATAAATTGAAGCCTAGCTTTGGAACTTCTTTTTACATTTTTCTTCTTTTCACAATTTTCTATCAAGTTCTCCATCTTCTCCTTTTCCTTTCCCACTCAGTAGTTGAGACTCCAGTGACAGAAGATAATCCACTTGGGACAAATGTCAAGAAATCAAAAGCCGCTTACTTCTTTCATTCTGGCTGGATTAAGTTGACAACCATTGTAGTTGAAACCCAGTGCCCTCACTTCCTTTTTTTGGCACCCAGGCATATGTGATCTCCAAATCTCTAGCCCATCATGATTTTCTCTCACAGGAGCAAATAAGAAATGAATCAGGATTTTGCCTGACTGCTTCCAGACCCCACATACAAATCATTTGACACTGGAAAAGGGTTCCAGTGATCTGTGGTACAAGTTGCCTTTGGGTCTTTTATCTTCTCCAGAAGATAAGTTGACATATATTTTGTCTCTTACTTTTTATGCCTAATTCCCACACTCTTCTTTAATAATTTCCACAAAAGTCCTCATTTCACCAAGCCCTTCCTGTCCTTCTCTGTCAAAACTCATTTAATAGCCTGGCATGGTGACATGTACCTATAATTATTCCAGTACCTGGGAGGCTGAGACAGGAGGATCACAAGTTTGGGGCCAGTCTCAGTAACTTAATGAGACACTCAGCAACCTAGCAAGACCTTGTTTCAAAACAAATAATAATAATAATAATAATAATAATAATAATAAGCCGGGCGTGGTGGCGCACGCTTGTAATCCCAGCATTCAGGAGGCTGAGACCGGAGGATCCGGGTTCGCAGCCAGCCTCAGCTACCTAGTGAGGCATTCCGCAACTTAGTGAGACCCGGTTTCAAAATAAAGAATAAGAAATAGGGCTGGGGGTATAGCTCGGAGGTAGAATGCCCCTGAGTTCAATCCCCAGTACTGAAAACTAATAATAATAATAATAATAATGATAATAATAATAATAATAATAATAATAATAATAATAATGGAGAGTGATATAGCTTAGAAGTAGAATGTCCCTGGTTTCAATCCCCAGTAGTACGCACACACGCACACCATTATTCAATAAGTATGCACTGGACATACAGTTGCGTCAAATATCAACAAAGCCTCCTTCTGAGCTAGCCCCTCTTTTATACATCCCAGTGTTCTCATATTGCTTAGAATCATCCATACCATTCTATCTCCCACTCTACTTGCCAGAAATCTCTCCTCTCCTCTCCTGCCTACAAGATTATTTTCTCACTCTAGCTCATATTCTCTTAACCATGCTTAATTTGTATCTTGTCCCTTTTATTCACTCTGTACTTAGTCACTCTGAAGTGATTTACTTCACAATTGAATTATTATGTTGGTAATAATTGTTTGAATTTTATAATTATTCTATGGTTATGACTATCATTATTGGTTTCATGTGCATTTTATCCCTATTATTGGAAGATGGGTTTCTGGTAACTGTGCTCTTTGCTGTGTTTTATACTGAGGGGACTATCCTGCCTAACCTCTCAACCCTGCAACCCAACTTACTTCATAGCATTTACTTTGGCACACATTGTGTATGGAAGACAGAATTAAGCATTAAGTATTCTGTGACATGGAATAAATAACACGAAAGGCAATGTTGACGTAGAAAATAAATAATATAAGCAAACTACTAGGAAAAACAACAAATACTTAACTTAGTAACAAGTATTTGCATTCACCAAAAAGTAAGCAATAAAAAGATGAGCAAAGGGACAATTATGGCTTGTTTAACCAGGACAAGGAAGGAACTCACAGCATCTCTTCCAGATGTGGACTACCGGCTTTATGATGTTAAAATAGGGTTGAATTCTGGTTTAAAAAGACTTAGCCATCTTTATCTGTCTCTCAACAGACTCATTCAATTCAGTCCATAACCATGACAATAAATCACTTAAATAAAATTACAGGAAGCCATTGTTTTGGAGTAAGCTCCTACACTAGGCCCAACAGATCAGGCTAAAAGTCCAAGTAGCATTGCTCATGTTCCAGTTTCACATCATCAAGCTGAAACTAAACTTCTTATCTGACCTGAGAAATCAGGATTAGAGAGATAACATCCAAATTGCTCAAATATGCCAGTTTCAGTTGATGTGAAGTTCCTTCTGCCTTAATCTTTACACAAACAAAAAGCAACCTGCATAACCTGATATTAACCAATCAGTTATTTTCTATTATTGTCTTTCTGTCTCTATTACAAGGAAAGTAACTTAAATGACTAGTGTGCTTTTTGGTTGTTGTTTCTGCCATTTTCTGTCTATAAAATGAACCTCCTCTGCTCAGCTTACAAGAATACTTATTCTATTTTGTGGAATGAAGTATTGCCCAATTCTAGAATAAAAATAAAGCCAATCAAGACCTTTAAAGAAAATTGTTATAATTTTATCCCTTGGCAGACTTAACTGGTGAGAAATGGAAATGTGAACTTACTTTTTATTTTGTCCTCTGTCTGGCTTCTAAGGCCTTTTGAAGTTCGTTCTTGGTGTGACCTGTTTAGAAATGAGAAATCTACATCAAGCAACTATTCATTTTCTTTAGAGGAAGTACATGATTATATTTCACTTTATAAACAAGAGAAAGTCATGGTAAAGATAGATAGAGTACAGGGTTTTACAGACTGAAAGTCTGTTGCCATGACAAATACCATTTCCAGACTATGGAGTACGTTGTTTGCAGATGAGCACAAGCTGTTTTTTGACCAACTTGGCACAAATGTCAAAAGAGAAGAGTACAGTTTACAAAAGGAACATAGAAAATATCAGTCATGAACCCTTTTTTTGCAAAGAGCTGGAGTATCAGTACAATTAAAGGATATAATTAAAATAAAACTATATACTCAAAAGACTCAAATAAATTATTTTCTCATACAAATATTCTCTTATCAGAGCACTAGGCATTTTATTTAAACTTTAACATCATTATCTTTATCATTATTCATCATTAATTGTGCATCTATCATAAATGTGGCTCTTTTACTCACTAGATGGGCATTTGCCTCTCTGTGCCTCAAAGCCCCCATTTGTAAAATAGGTATTAAAATCATACACACCTCATGAGGTTATTATAAGAATAAGTGAAGTAATACATATAAAGTGCTCATGAGTGTGCCTGGTGTTAACTGTTCCCAGAGAACGCTATTATTTGAATTACTATCATTATCATTGTTTTTCCATGTTTGTTCATCTGTGAAGTTTAAATTAGCTATTAGTACTCTCATTCTACAGATGAGGAAAATGAAGCTTAGAGAAGTTAAGCAACTTTCAAGGTAATGTAACTGATCAGAAGAAGCACTTAACTGAACAACTGTGTTTCCAAATATATTCTCATCTGAATTTTGCTAATACAGGTGAATAAGAGAAAACTTATTATTTTAACTATGTTGAGAATGGACTGTGTCCAATGTATTTGTTCAGTGATATTTTCATTACAAAAAGATATCTGCTTCCAGGTCTCTTTGGTCCTATTTGTTTTCCCATTCTTCTATTTCAGGCCCTCCCCAGCAATTAGAGGTTGTGCAATAAGAGGAGAAAAGCGTAGAAAGCCAGAATCAGGCTGGTTCATAATCTTTGCCCATTTATACTCAGAACTCAAATGCACAACTCAGCTCCAGCAGCAATCCATCTTATAAATCAATTTGGCAAGGCATCAGCTTTAAAATCCATTACATTGAATCAGGAGTGGAGTTTACAGCAAATATGCCAACAGGGTACCCTTACAAGGCACTGACCTTTTAAACTGGCATAAACCAATGTTCTTGCCCAGCACTGCCTCTCTCTATGCCACTGAGTCTGTTATGTTCCTGCCTGTTACTTTATACAGAAAGAAGAGCTCAAGTTTTGACTCTCATTCCCCGTAGAAAAATAGATATTAGCAGAACAATGACATTGTTTCTTATCCAGATTCTCTCTTCAACGTCTACTTACCATAACAACTGTCACCAAATCCTTTTTCTTAATAGGAAGAAGTTTAATCTATGTTCTTTTAAAAATGCTTACTCATTTACCATTTACTTAAAACCTGGCTTCTTCTGCAGAAACTTGACAAGAATTGTTTTCTGACAAGTCACCTGTGATGCCCTAATTATCAAATCCTGAAACTTCATTTTTCTTCTTATATTTGGCAATGCTTTTCCATCATTCAACCATATGGACCAGTCTTTCTTGAAAATCTCTGTTTTCTTGGCTTCTATAGCATTCCAATACTTTGGTACTTTAATCACCCATTTGAAGACTACTCAGTATCAAGATTTTCAGTGTCTTGTAGATAATCCATGAGCTTACTTTATTATAAATTTCTGTGGGAGACAGACTATTGACCACTCCTCCAATATATCCATGTCCAAAAACCTGAGACCTGCAAACATATTACTTTACATAACAAAAAGGACTTAGCAGATGGGATTATATAAAGGGTCTTTAGATGGGGATATTATTTCTAGATTATCCAAGTGAGTCTTATGCAATCACAAGGATCTGTGTAAGAGAGAGGTAGAAGGGTAAGAATCTAAGCCAGAGATGTGATGATAGAAGAAGAGAGAAATTTACAGATTGTCCATTACTGGCTTTGAAGATGGTGGAAAGAGCCTCTAAAAGCTGGAAAACCACAAAAATCGACTTTCCCCTGGTACCTTCTGAGGAAATATAGTTTTGCCTATATCTTGATTTTAAGACTTCTGAATTCTTGAACACTACGATGATAAATGAGTAATTCTGAGGCTCTAAGTTTGTGGTGATCTGTTACATCAGCCATGGGAAATTAACATGATTATCTTCAATTCTTTATTTATTACTCTGAAAGAACTGACAATTGTCTCCTAGACATCTCTACCTGGATATTTCACCAGCATCTCAAACACAACTACTTCAACAATAAGCATATTGCCTTCCTCCCAAAATGCATTCCTCCTGTGTATTTTCTGACTCCCCTCATTCAGTTTAAATGACTATTTAACCACAATGTTTTTTTTGTGTGTGTGTGGTACTAAGGGTTGAACCCAGGGGCATTCTACAGACTCTGAGCTACACCCCCAGCCCTATTTTTTATTCTTTATTTTGAAACAGGGTCTCACTAAGTTGCGGAGGGCCTCACTAAGTAGCTGAAGCTGACCGAGAACCCGGATCCTCCTGTCTCAGCCTCCCAAGTATGGGGATTACAAGCGTGCCCCGCCACACCCGGCTCTCAATGTTTCTGAGTGTCCATGTTGCCAGACACTGTCCAGAGACTCTTAGAATGCAGGAATGAACAAAAGACAAAAAACTCTGCCTTGATGTAGATCACATTCTAGGGAAGAGACAAAACCCAGAAACAAATAAATCAAGTAGTGCCAGATGGTGAAAAGTTCGATGAAAACTTTCAAGCAAGGTGAGGTAATAGAGATGATGTGAGGTAGGAGAGCTGAAGGGTGGCTATTTTAAATAGGATGGTCAAGTAGGGCATGGTGGCCTGAGAGAATGAGACAGGAGGATTGCAGGTTCAAGGTCCATCTCAGCAATTTAGCAAGACACTCAGCAACTTATCAACACCCCATCTAAAATTAAAAATAAAAATAGGACTGGGGATATAGCTCAGAAGTAGAATGCCTCAGGTTCAATCCTCAGTACCAAAAAAAAGTAAGATGGTCAGTGAAGGCTTCTGAGAAGATAATATTTGAGCAGACATCTAGTTGAAGAGAAAGAGCAAGAATGAGAATATATGGAGGAATAATTCTAGGAAGAATACACAGAATATAAGAAGATCCTGAGGTACAAATTAATTTTTATTGCTCATGATTAAGTGATGGCAAGAAGATAGGAGGTGAGTGAGAAAAGTTGAGAGTGGTAAAGAGATGAGATTGAAGAGAAGGGTAGATCTTTGACTATCATATCATCTATGATCAGTAATAGATGGAATTCTATTTTCTGTGTATGATGGGAGACTATTAGAGAATTTTGAATAGGGAAATTATATGAGCTGATTTAGAGTTAAACAAAACCTCTGAGGCTGCTCTATAGAGAACAAAAGGAAAGGACAAAGAAGTCCATTTAAGAAGTAATGAATGAGCATGGCTTGGCCCAGAGTAATAGTGTGGGTGGTCAGAATCAAAATATATTTTGAAGATATCGCCAATAGCACCTGCTTAAGAATTGATGTATACAGGACAGAAAATAGTCAAGGATAAACACCTAAGTCTTCAGCAATTGGAAAAATGTGGCGGCCATTAACTGAAATGAAGAAAACTGAAAGTAGCAGGTTTGGGGACAAATATCAAAAGTTTAGTGTCTGATATGTTAAGATTGACATTCATTTAGTCATCAAAGTGGACATGTCGCACAGATAGTTGAATATTGGTATGCGAGTTTGTTGTTTAAAAGACATTCTGGACTGAAGATAGACATGGAAGTCACTAGCAAAAAACTGATGTACAAAGCCACGAGGCTGGATAAATTTGCTTAAGGAAAGACTGAAGATAAAAAGATAAGAGGTTTGAGCCCCTGGGAGACTCCAATATGGAGAGATGAGAAGATGAAGAGAAGCTACTGAGGGTGTTTAAAAAGGACCAGCCAGTAATGGTAGGAGGAAAGCCAAGATAATGTAACATAGACACCAAATAATGTATTTTTGCAACTTAATGACACCTTCTGCAACTTTGTGAGACCCTATTTGAAAGTAAAAAATAAAAAGGGTTGTGAGTGTAGCTTGGAAGTAGAATGCCTCTGGGTTCAATCCCTAGTACCAAAATAAAGAACATATTTTCAAAATAGAGAAATGAGCACCTCTGTTAAATGCTCTTGAATACTTGCATAAAAGGAAGACACTATTCAGTACTTGATTTGTTGATTCAGAACTCTGCTCACCATGATAAGAATTGTTTCCAAGAAATGGAGAGGAAATATTTTGGTTACAATGGGTTTAAGAAATTAAAGGAGATGAGATGGAGGCTGCAGATCTTTGCTTTTAAGGTAGGAAGTGAGATCATAGCTTAAAAGAGACATAAGATAATGGTTGGGTATTTTGATTTAATATTCAAATTATTATATCTAAGATGGAAGATTTTATAGCAAGTCTACATGTTGATGGAAATGATCCTATGGAAAGGGAATAATTTCCAGAGCAAGAACTCAGGTGTTACAGAGGAAAGAATGTAGTGTATAAATGTAGTGGTTATTATTATTTATTTATTTTTACAGGTAACAGAGAGTATTTTGGTTATGATAGAAGAGATTGTACATGTGATGGGAATAAAAGAGAGTGTGAATACATTGGAGGATTGTAGAAGAGAAGAGAAAGTAGGAAATAGACATCTTTGAGAGCAGCCCAATGACTTTGTGAGCAAGAAAAGGCATATTTGCTAGGCATTGATTAGGATCCACTTGGTTAGTGCTTAGGAGACCTGATAAGATTTAAGAATACTACGAGTGAGGGTAATAGATTAGTAAGCTTGAAGTATAGAAAGGTATGGTAGGAGATTGTGAGGTTTGAAGTTGAGATTAAGGATATTTTCCATCATGAATGAGTCCCAGTGACCAGGAGTACAGTGTTTGAAAACTGCTAAAAGAAAAAATCAAAGATTTTGAAGTCTGGATTAATATAATTAAAAACTTTTACAGGGTTTTTTGATGGAGAATGCAAGTAAAATGATTATAAGCAACACGGACATCTATCCTTTCTCAAGGTCCTCTAAACAGCATTTAGGAGAACCGTAAAGGAAGCATCATTGTCCTCAGGAAAGAGCCAGATTATTATTAGAAGAAGGTCTTAAAGGGAACATTAAGAGATGGAGTAAAGGATATGGGGACTGTGCTAATGACAGACTATAGGTCTCAGAGACAATGGGACTGAGAATTAGGGAAGTGTAAGAGATGAAGTCAAACTTGCACATGTACAATGCTGGATAGGAAGAGAATCTGGATGACAATGGAGGACCTGGAAGATCTGCACTTTTAGTAGCAACTGATGAAGGGATGAGAGGGAGGATGATGGGAGGTCAGAGAAAAAGGGTTGGTTCTAAAATGGTGTCTTAGAAGAAGAGAGGACATCAGTTCTATTTAGTTAATAGTTCTAGAAGAACTATTGAGATCGATAGTTGATATCAATGGCCCTGACAATGTTAAGCTATGTTGTAGATATTATCTTACTTGGAGCTTCCTGAGACTTGTGGATCTATTTATTATAGACTACAGAAAATCATGCCAGGCCCAGAGGAGGAGTCCACTAGATACTGGTGCTTGTTACGCCTCTTAAAAATCCTGCTGTGGGTGATGGTGGTGTGGCCAAGGGATAAAGCTATTCTCACCAGGTGCTCTTGCCTAGGCGTCCTCTTTGAGTTCTAGGCTCCCGTGTCCAATTGTCTATTCGACTTATTCATTTCAAAAATGTAAAGATATCTCAAACCTATGTTCAACAGGTCCAACATAGCACTCATGACCTTCAAACCTACCATTCCAGGTTTGATCCTCTGTCTGTGTCTCTTCTCTTATTGAATGGTACAAATCAGATATCCAAGTCATTCTTGGCACTTCCTTCTCTTTAACTACCAAATCAAATCTACTCACATGATGTACAACAAATCTACTTTTTCCATTTCCAGTACAAACACTCTTCATAAAAACACTCCAGAACAAGCCATTATCTTCTTTCCTCTGTTCTATTATAACAACCTTCCAACAAGACTCACTCCTTCCATTCTTGCTCCTAATACAACTGCCAGATTTCTCTTTTTTAAATTTTATTGGTTCATCATAATTATACATCATAATGAGGTTTAGAATGATAGAAATATACATGCATACATGTTGTGTGTTTCCCTCTATGTCCTACCCTGGTCCCTTCCCTTCCTTTTACATCGTATTAATATTGATATTGATAGCTTCTTATGTGAACACAGGATTATTTGAACTTTTCCATCCTAAGATCAGATTTCTCTTTTAAAAATAATAAGTTGTATTATGTTTAGCTCCAGTGGAGTCCCTTCCATGAATTTTCAATGGACTTAATAAATCGCAACTCCTTACCATGATATTTAAAGTCCAACATGAATGGGTCCCAGCTCATGAAATCCCAGACACACAAGCCTTTCTGACCTTTGATCATTCTAAATTTGTTCCAGACTTTGGGATTTTGCATTTGTTATTCCCTCTACTTAGAACTTTCAGCTCCTGATTTTCAAATGACCGGCTCTTTCTCATCACTTAAGACTTAAAGCAAATGTCACCTTCTCAGCACAGCTTTGTCTTAACATGCAATATAAAGTAGCTAACCCTGACTCATAGCTTGCCTGAGTCAACAGCATATTACCCTGTTATATTTTCTTTATTCCAATTGGAATTTGTTTGTTTACTTGCTGATTTATTTATCACCTATTTCTCCTCTGCTCAGTACCTAGAAAACTGCTCAGTACATGATAATGATTAACTAAGATTTATTGAATGTATATCAAGGGTTTCTATGGCTAAATAATTATAGTCTCCATAAACTGAGTACCTTTAGCCTCGCAAGATTACCAACCAAAAACTTTAATGTACCAGTATTTAATATGCCATGACTTAGATTGCTCCTTAAACTCCTTTTTGGATTTACATTTCTGCTTTTGCTCTTTTGCAAGGATGAGGCTACTCTGACTTTGAGGGACCTAAAAATATTATATTATCATAATAACTTCCTAGGTCTGTTCTGAAAAACAACATTCTTTTTAGCATGCAAAATTATTTGGATGAAATCATGTTTAAAGTTCTCATGCCTCTATTTACCACTAACATACTGTAGAATATTTACTTAGCTGTCTCAGGGGAAAAAGACCTCTCTCTCTCTCTCTCTCTCTCTCTCTCTCTCTCCACACACACACACACACACACACACACACACACACACACACACACACACTACATTCTTCCAAATGAGCTATTTTTAAAACAGTATACATTCCAGAAAATAGCTTTATTTCATAGTAATAGTCACTTGTTAGAAAAAGATCGGTTTATTTCTAAAGGATTACTTTTTGTCTTCCAGAAAAAATATATCAAATACCACTGGAGTATAGAGAAATCTTTACTTTCTTGATTTTTTTTCACTGTACTACTGGATGTCATTTGCTGGGCAGGTTGAGATAATGGTTGGTGAAAGTGCATATTTCTAAAAGAATCCTGCTGAGGCTATGTGGAAAGATTAGTAATGGCTAAGAATTGCAGGCTGCTCAGTTAATTGATTTTTTTTTCTATCTAGAGGATAGCCATTCCTTTATTTTCACTGTAGTTGGTGCATAATAGACTGATCTCAAGGTGCACAATTGAACTCTCTCGAGTTGTTAGAACATGTGCTTTTAAATGGAAAGCTTAGTACCAATATAATAAAGAAAATTATATGGGCTGAAGTTAACCCTTCTCATTTGTTCCATGAACACGTTATCATCATTCTCATGACCAAAAACTGACCCAAATACGAATAACAAAAGGATAATAAATAGGTGTATTTATAGCAAGTACCACATGCTTCTTTTCTCATTGTATGTAGAGTCTTTTTTTTTTTTTGCATTACAGGAAATAAGAGCTCCTTTTAAATTGTATTTCTAAGGAATATAGACAATATTTTTCTTTAGAACTAGTCATCATTTCATATCTGTCATGTACTTTTCACTTTTGAATCAATAATTTTTACAAACATTAATTCTCAGAGTGCCACTATGAAGCAAATTAGGTTGATCCCACAAATCAAGTAGTCTACTCCCTGTTGCCAGGACACTATGTAGACCTTCCAGAGTTTAAATAGTTGTCCTTTCTTATTACATCTCCCCTAAAAGGTAGTAGTACCAGGCAGTTTATGGGGAAAACATCTACTTATCTATAAGGCAGATTAGCCCTATTGGCAGTTCTGAACTAAAAGTCCACTGCAACAGGATAATATGTTAGTTGTAATTAATATATTCATTTTATGTAAAGAAATTTTGGCTTAGCTATTTCATCTTTGTGACCCTCAGTTCAGTTTGACTTTCCAGATCAGAGAGAACTTGAGGGAGAATAAAGAGTTCCCAAGTCTCTTGGCTTTTAGAAGATTAGAATTAATGGTTGGTATTTTATTAATGAAATGTATTAATAGTTCGTTTTTATATTCCTCAAAAACACTTGTGTGCATGTCAAAGGAAGAGTACAAAATTGTATATTGCAAAAAGTATAATCACTTGGAACTCTCAAAAAATAAAGACTTTTCTGTGTATTAATTTCTTTCTACTTAAAGTAAAATGATAATCAAGGAAGAGAAAATTTTATCTATATAGAACATCTTAAAATGCCAGTTGAAATTCCTTCCCTTCAAAAATGCTTCAGTTTGTAAGCCAACCTTTTAATTAACACCATAAGCCTGAGAAAGGTGATTATCAAGTGAAAAAGGGGGGAAATAACCATTTTTCAGACGCCAAATATAGCAGTTAGCTTTTTCCATGTAATAAACTACCCCAAGCTTAGTGATTTCAAATGAAAACTACTTAATGAGCAAATAATTCTCAGGGTTGGTAGTTTAATTATGCTCTTTAGAGCAGTTCTTCTGGAGTCTGCTAAAGTCATTCGTGCATTTGTGAGTTGGCTGGGGGCTAGATGAGTTTTCTTGGATGACTTCATAATGGACAGCACATGTGTCCTCTCTGTGGTCTCATACTTCAGGCAGTTTGCTGGGCAATGTTCCATAAGGTCAAACATAAGTTCTGTTGTCTTCTTGATACTAAGGATTGGGACTGGTTAATCAGAGAAGGGTCAAAGAAGCTAAAATGGATGGTTCTGTAGATAGATTCACCATGGCCCAAGAATTGGTCTCAATTATGAAGGTCAGAGCCTGATGCCCTTCAGGCATAAGCATGTACAAATAACTCCTTCTTTTCATGCTCAAAATACAACTTCTGGTTTAATTTTCTTTTTCTTGTGGCATGCTGAGAATTTTCTGGTCAGGGTACTCCAATGCTATTGATATTTCTTATTACAAATGAGCAAACTGGTACTCAGCTCCACTTACCTCTTCCCTGTCATTGTTTTTTTTCTTTCCCTCCATTACATAAAATAGCTTCTTTCTTCCTCTAAAGCTTAAGTTCTGTAGTATCCAGATATTAGAGTTCTGTATGAGTTCTGTTCTAGCATAGTCTCTTTGTCTCTTGACACCAAAGACACTCTCCCCTCCCTTTTGGGGCAAGGGCTGGACTTCCGCATGGCCACCAGCATGTTTACCCCAGAAGGAACCACATTCCAAGACCCAGGTGTAATTACCTGGACTCACAGAGGCTCTACATTCTTCAGTGACTGTTCAGTGAGAGGTCAGGGGAGGTGTTAATGCTCCACAGGGTAAACTTTAACCAGTGAGACAAGAGACAAAAAGGAGCTGGCAAATAAACGGCTTGCCTTTGTTCTCTTTCCAACACAAACAAATGGTTCATAAAGGCAGTAATTCCAAACATACTTTATAAAGATATTCTATATGACGGATCAATCAGCCAGTTTTCTTGCATACTCGTGTCTTGGTAATGCATCATTTTATATTGGCTTCTATTCTTTCATCAACTAAAATCTCTTTTCCTTCATTCTTTGTAAACTGAGATTGTAGCCTCTCTAAAAGGCATGCATATAAGTTGTGTATGATTTCCCCATAGTCTGTTTTTAAGGGAATATAGGATAAAACAAAAATGTGGGAGACAGTAACTTTTCATGAATATGTTCATTTCTACTAAGTAAACAAGGAATTAGGGGACTTGCTGTTTTGACCAACAAATGGATAATGGTCCTATTTGTGAATATTCCATATTAACAGGGGCATATTATACCTTGTTCTGCTGAGCTTAATTTATCATTTACTATGCTTTGAGACAGATTGGTAAAGTCACCTAGCTAAAGAATATCTGCAGCTTGCCTACAGCAAAGCTAGTTTGGGCTAAATATTTAGTGTGGGACATTTTTGAACTTATAAAGGAAAATAAATTTTGACCCATAGTGATGACAGAATCTCTATAATTATAAATATATGTAGACTTAGGGATGAATTCCTTATGCTATTATCCATTTTACTACTGTATAATCTAAATTAAAAGTTGAATTTATCACATCACACAAGTAAAATATAAATAACATTAATTTTATATAGCAAGTAATTTTTGCTAATGTTAAACTAGTACTTACCATTGATATTACATATACATAAATTATAGTATGCTATATGATAACTTGATTTGCTATACTTAAACATTTTTAAGACCTTTTATTTTACAAATCATTTAACTTTTGTGACATATCAGTTCACATATGAGTTTTGCTTCTGTCTTTTTCCATAAGCCCCAAACAATTAAAATAGAACATTGCTCCAAAGCAGAAAGTAGTTTTCAGGACATCACCTTAGATTCTATATAATTAAGTATCTTAAGTAAAAATTTAATAGTTTCATACACTAATAATATGTTTTTACAACAAAAGTCTAGGGTTTTTCTCCTCAAGTTGATTAAGAAGACCAATGTTTGCACAATGAGGTGCTAGAAATGTTTTATTTGTGGCATTAGGGGAAAGCTAACAAGAATAAAAAGATATGCTTATCGGATGTTACGGTTTGGATTTAGAATGTCTCCTAGACTTCAAGTCCTAGACAAGGCAGCTATGTTGGAGGCAGGGCTTGGTTGCTGGGGGGGGGGGAGGAATCCTTGGGGGTATGGCCTTGGAGACACCTCTGCTCTTGCCCTTTCTGCTTCCTGCTGCTGTGCCCTGAGCTCTACAAACTTCATCTAGCCTAACATGGATTACAACCTCTGAAACCTCCAGAACTATGAGAAATAAATCTTCCTTTCTCTAAGTTGTGGTTATTAGGTATTTTGGGTCACAGCACTGAGAATGCTGACTGAAACACCAGTATACTAAAATTTAAATGTTGTCACTTTACTATTTTTATGGTCAGAGTATCATGTAAGCACAAATGCAAGCATGCATATTGAAATAAAGCAGTACTTGATTATAAGGTGGCCGTTGATATGATACAGAATATGCTATTCTTATTAACCTTAAAATAATCAGAATGGAAGCTCATATGTTAAAAAAAAGAATCTTGTAATAAACTCATAAAAATATAAAACACTTTCCCGTAGACTCCCAGAAAGATGAAGCCCTTCACTGGGGAAACATACTGTAGGACTATGGTTTTTAGTTTGTCCTCTCTTTGTGAGTCAGGTAAAAAGTAATTGATCCTTATCCTAGAAAACAATACGCATGTGTGCACCAAAAATATTTTGATTATAGTTTCAGTAAAATCATAAATGTTCTGATGCCAATCCAAGGAGTGGCATAATTACATTATTTCACTGAATTCCTCCAATTATCATGACAAGTAGTATCCTGTAGAGCATTCTCAGGGAAGCATAATTATTCTCTCTTTTGTATGTTAATTGCCTTTTCTCCAAGAATCTCTTAGGATATTTTTACTTAATCTTTGAATATCAATAACTTTACTAGTTACTTTTCCTAGGAAACTCTCAACCCTTCTATTAAGTCTTTGACTACCTTTTACATCTTCTCTATTCTCTTTTTCTTTTATCTCTATCCCACATTTATCATCTTTCTATAATTTTACATCCAATTTCTTATTAATTTTATTTTGTGTAATTTTTTTGAAGCTTGACTTCCAGGTCTCTGATGGTGGGCTAATATATTATTATAGCTATTGTTATATCCAATGTCACATTTATCTCTGTAAATATTTTCATTTATTTCTCATATTTATTTTTATTTCTCATATTTCTTCCTATCGACAGCTTATTTTTCATCTCCTACTTTGTCTTTTTAAAAGCAAGATTGTGATGCCTATATATTTTTTTAATTATAGACAAATTTGTTTTAAGTCTTAGCCTTTAAATCATGCTGACTATAACATGTTATTCATTTTTAAGTATATGTAATTATTTTTTATACTTTTATTGGTACATTATAATTATACATTATAGCAAGGTTCAAAGTGATATAGAAATACCTGCATATAGAGCTTGGTGTGTTTCCTCCAGATTCCACATTGATATTCCCCCTCTCAGTACATATTTGTATGATTGGTAGTGATATCTTCATATATGGACATAGAATTACTTGAACTGTTTCCTTCATCAGTTCTTCCTTTTCCTTTTCCCACCTCCTAATCTTCTTCTACTATTCTACTGGTTTCTTTCCTCATTCATCTAAAGTACTTTTATTTCCTATTTTCTCTCTAACTTCTACATATGAGAAGGAACATGTGACCCTTAACCTTCTGTGACTGGCTGATCTCACTTAGCATACTATTCTCAAGATGTGGTTCAATGGTAGAACACTTGCCTATTATTTGCTTTTTGAATGTTTTTCCTATTTTTATTGATTTCTACTTATTGATCAACTAGTTTTTCTTTGACTTTCTAAAATTGGACCAGGTATTAAACTTTAAAGAAATTCCTTACTAGTTCCTATTTTCCAATCTCCAAATATTTTTATGTAAGAAAAGTGGTCATTCTTAAATAACTGTTTGGAAGGGTCTTTGTCACTCACAATCAAACATAATTCTCAATTGATGCAGGTTAAATTTGTAATGGAGATGTAGCATTTATAAATATTTATGTGTCAAATATCATTGTGTTATTAATAAACAAACTATAAGAAATATATAAAAATAGAGAAAATTACATTAACATTAATAGTCTTTGGTTCGCTATTTCATATTCATATTAAGTCAACTATATACACAATTATAAAAATATGTGAGAGAAAATGTTATAATTCAATAAGGTAAAACTAATTGTTATATGTTAAACTAAAATTAACTGATAGAGAAAGCAGAACATAGGCTGTCAAGTCCATAGAAGACATGAATAATGTCATACATGAACTTGACTTTTTGCTAACTGAGAACAGTAAATTAAAATTTATCACTATTGCCAAGTGTAGTGGTACCCACCTATAATCCCAGTAACTTGGGAGGCTGAGACAGGAGGATCACAGTTTTGAGGCCAGCATAAAATAACGTAGTGAGATCCTTAGCATCTTAGAGAGACCATTTCAAAATTTTAAAAAATGAAATAGGGCTGTAGTTCAGAGGTAGACAGCTCCTGAGTTCAATCCTAGTACTAAAAAAATCACCTTTTGATTTGTAGATTTGGGGAATATATTATTAGACACATACAAATCTAAAATTGTCATCTTTCTGATAGGTTAACTCTACATCATAAATTATCATTCTTGGTGTGTTTCCTCCAGATTCCACCTTGATATCCCCCCTCTCAGTACATATTTGTATGATTGGTAGTGATATCTTCATATATGGACATAGAATTACTTGAACTGTTTCCTTCATCAGTTCTTCCTTTTCCTTTTCCCACCTCCTAATCTTCTTCTACTATTCTACTGGTTTCTCTCCTCATTTATCTAAAGTACTTTTATTTCCTATTTTCTCTCTAACTTCTACATATGAGAGGAAACATGTGACCCTTAACCTTCTGTGACTGGCTGATCTCACTTAGCATACTAGTCTCAAGATGTGGCTTACTATTCTCAAGAAATGCTTTTGCCTCAAAGTTTGCTTTGTCTCATATTAGCTACATCACATTCCTTGTGGTAAGTTGTATAAATATTTTTCTATTCTTTAAATGTCTTGTATCCTTATATTTGTGTATCTTGTACATAGAATATGATTGAGCAGGGTTTTTATCCAGTTTGATAGTCTCCATAATATTCAAACCATTTCTATTTTTATACTTTAATTGGTGCATTATAGTCTCATATCATCATGTAGTTGACAGCGAGTGACATACATGCACACAGCACTAGGTGAGCTTTCTTCTGGTGTTCCTCTCCATTCCCCCTTCCCCATACAGGATATTGAGATTGACATTGGTATTCTCACATATGTACATATGTCAATAGAAGTTATTTCTTCATTGAATCTCCCTCTCCCCGCCCCTTTCCCCTAGACCACTTCCCTGGCTCCACTGCAGTTTCTCCTCCATTATCTGAAGTCCCTCTGGTATGCGGATTAATCCCTAGCTTCTGCATATGAGAGAAAACATATACCTCTTTACTTTCTGTGACTGGTAATCTCAGTTAATATAATGTTCTCCAAGTCTATCCATTTTATTAGTTTCCATTATATTCTTTTTTATTTCTAGTTTCTAGTTCTCTATTAGAATCTCTGGCCATAATAAAACCAAGTATGTTAAAATAGTATTTGATGCTGGAATGGTGGTACACTCCTGTAATCCCAGTACTTGAAAGGCTGAGACTAGAGGATAGCAGGTTCATGGCCAGCCTCAACAATTGAGCAAAGATTCTCAGCAACTTAGGGAAACTGTTTCAAAATAAAAAATAAAAAGTGCTGGAGGTATAGCTTGGAGGTAGAATATCCCTGGGTTCAACCCCCAGTACAAAAAAAAAAATGTAGTGTTTGTTAATTCCAATATCTGAATCTCTCGAAGGCCTGTGTCTACTGTTTAATTTTTCTTCTTTTTTATTTGCATATGTATTTTACTATATATGATCACTATGTATAAAATTATAGATATAATTTAAATCTTTAAATTCTGTTTTTTTTTTCCTTCAGTGAGGATTTGACTTTGTTTCTACAAGGCAGTTATTATAGGGTATCATACCGTCTGGTAATGAACTGCTTCAAAGCTGAATTTCAGTCATTTTTAAGGTTGTGCCATTTGCCATTTAGTTATTCTTAAATTAGAGGTGTTTGGGGATCTCAAATTAAATGCTATGGTGTTTAGTTGGGTCCTTCATTCTTCACAGGCTTTAACATTAATCTTTCCCCCAAGCCTATGAAACTTCCAGAAATTGGAATTTTAGAATCTTTATTTATTTTTTAATTTATTAGTGCATTATAATCACACATCTTTATGAGGTATAGGATGGTAGAGACATACATGCACACATCACTTATTTAGCCCTTTCCCAATTCCTACCCCATTCCATCCCCACTCCCTCCTCATGTTCGGCTTAGTGACTGACTTTGATATGTTTGTGAATGTACATCATGCTCATTAGGATGCTGTATGTATTAAATTCCTAGAGTAACTTAAAATAACATACATTTATCATATCATAGTTTTTGTCGTCAGGGGTCCAGTTGACTAAATTCCTATTTGATCTGTATAAGATGAACAGAAGTCTAGCACCCAAGATCTCTTTAAGTCAGACTATTCTGATCACTGCTTTATCTCAGTTGGCAATTATGGTAATTATATCCATGTTGTCTTTGGAAATTTTGTACTAGTTTTTTAGGACTGCCATACAAAGTACAATGAACTGGGTGGTTTAAAACAGCAGTGTTTATTCTCTCACAGTCTGGAAGCTGAAGTGAGAAATCAAAGTGATATCAAGGTTTTTTTTTTTTTGAGACTTTGTAGAAGAATCCGTATCATACCTCTCTTCTGTCTAATGGTTGTTGCTGGCAATACTTGGCATTCCTTAGCCTGCAGCTACATCACTCTAACCTCTGCCTCTGTCATTACATGGCCTTTTCCCTGTGTGTCTCTATGTCAAATTTTCTTCTTCTTATAAGGAAATATTAGAGTGGATTAGGGAGCACTTTAATTTATTATGACCTCATCTTAACTTGATTACATCTGTAAGGTCCCTCTTTTCAAGTAAGGTCACAGTCAGAGGTACCAGGGGTTAGGACTTCAACTTATTTTCTTGGGAGGTACAGTTCAACTTTCAAAAGCAATTAAGGAGACAGGCACAGTGGCACACACCTGTAATCCTAGTACTTTGGAGGCTGAGACAGGAGGATTACAGGTTCTCAGCCAGTCTCAGCAGTTTGGCAAGACCTTCTCCAACTTAGTGAGACCCTGTTTCAAAATAAAAAATAAAATAAGGCTGGGGGTGTAGCTCAAAGGTAGAATGCCCCTGAGTCCAATCCTTAGTACCATACACATCAAAAAAATTAAGTGCTACCACTCCACCATTCTCATTGCATTTAGGGATCCTACTTCTATAATAGGGGTTTCCACTATAATTTTTGACTTAGTGTGATAACCAGCACAAAGGTCATCAAAAATGTTTGAGCTCCACTTACAGATATATTTCTAACAGTTAGAGCAAAAGGTATATTCAGAGAAACCTCTCGGGGTGAGTGAGCAGGTCTAATAGGATAAAGACACTGACATTTCAGTATTCCTAAGCTTTTGGGTCCTTTCCTCCATGGTAAACCCAGGAAATTCTGGCATTTCCATTTCATTTACGTTAGGTCGCTTTTGGGTCCATGTGGCAGCCAATCAACAAAGTAAACTGTCAGATTTATTTTAAGCCGAAACACTGAATCCAGAATCTTCACTCTGCTGGCCCTGTTATGAACTGAACCATACCCACCTCCCTTCTAAATTCATATATTGAAGTCCTTATCCCCAAAGTGATTATATTTGGAGATAGGACCTTTACAGATGTAATATGTAATTAAAGTTAAATGAGATCATAAAGGTAGTGCCCTAATCCTACAGAACAGGTGTCCTTAAAAGAGGAAGAGACACCAGAGATCTCTCTTTCCCTGCACACATACACAGAGGAGAGTTCATATGAAGATACAGTGGGAAGTTGGCTATCTGCAAGCCAGGAAGGGAGCCCTAACCAAAAACCACGCCTGTTGGAGCCTTGATCTTGGATTTCAATGCCACACTATTCTGGGTTTTTGCTATGGCAATCAAACTTACTAACACAGGTCTTTATCAATAAATTCTCCTTAATATGACTAAATATTCCTTTCACCTTGACCCCATATTTTTAAGATATATTCCCAATCATATTTCCCAGGTTTCTGACTATACGAATTAAAAAAGAAAATCATGCATTCCATTTGACATGTATAGCTGTTCCTTATGGGTCACACTTTGAACTTTGCTCTTTGGGGCCTACTGAGACTTGAGTCTAGTTATAAATCAAGAAGCACTTGGTAGGCTGAGATAGGAGGATCACAAGTTTGAAAGCCAGGCTCAACAACTTAGCGAGGTCCTCTGCAACTTAGTGAGACTGTTTTAAAAAAATAGGGCTGGGGGTGTAGCTCAGAGGTAGAATACCTCTGGGTTCAATTCCCAGTAACATACACACACACACACACACACACACACACACACACACACACATACACACAAATAACAATCTAAAAGCAAAGAGAGATGGTAGGGGTAGGTACTAAAGAGGATCATCAATTCCTTACTAGTCAACTACCTCAGTGAAGGCCATTATAGGTTCTTCAGGCAAAAGAGGGCTAATCTTCTCAAACAGGTCAGAAATGGCTGCTTCTACCAGTCAAGAGGGCTCAGAAGAACTCAGGGGTTAGAGATCCCCAGCTTTATTAGGATATCCCCACAAGCCCTCATTCCAATTTTAAGATCTCGTTCTTTCCTAAACAATACCCTAAGTTCATTCATAGAGATACAGCAAGGCTGGAAATTTAGTTTCCTGCCACTGGCAGATGTGACTACAGGTTTGATTTTCAGAAACCTCTCTCTGTAGCTACAGAAGATATGAATCCTTTCAGAGCAGACACAGAAGCTTCTAGGTCCTTGGTGGCATGGAATTAAGAATTCAAATTCCTGAGTTTATCTTTTCCCTACTTCCTCTAACACAGTTGTCAATCCCATTACACTCCTTGGTTTCACTAAAATGTTTTAAGGCATCAAATACATGGTCACCCAGCGCCTTGCCTTCTATTAACATTTGATCAAAAGTGCCTAATGGTGATATTTTATATACCTCCCTCTGTAGCCATATCATGTTACTGGCTACCAGAGCCCTCCTTACCACTGGGAATAAACTGAGTAGCACTTTTGAATCTAAGCATATTAGAGAACAATTTCCATAAAACTCAAAGTCAAATCAGAGAACTCAAGATTCTACTCCTCTGGCACCAGTCTTGGTACTACAACTTGTATCACTTATAGTTTAATCAGAGAAGCAGAACCAGTAGGATCCATGTCCATATCTATTTCTGCTGGTATCCATCTATATTTATATGAGAATTTTTTTCAGTGGTACTATTGACATTTGGTGCCGGATAATTTGGGGATGGAGGATTATTTTATGAACTGTGGGGTGTTTAGCAATATCCCTGGCTTCTCCTCACTAAATGTCGATAGTTCAATACCTCCACCTTCACCACTCTGAGTTGTAACAATCAATAATGTCTCCAGACATTGCCAAATATCCCCTGAGGGACAAAATTATCCCCAGTTGAAAACCAGTGGAATCTTTATCCCTATCATCTATATCTATATTAAATTCTATATCTATCCGAGAAAGAGATTTGTTACATAGAATTGGCCTCATACAATTATGGAAGCAGGTGTAGCAGTCTCTGTATGGCTGTTTTCTCATATATGATGCTAAGGCTTCAAGTCTCCAGGGACAGCAATCAGGAAGGAAAGCTAACAAACAGGCTGCAATCAACAAGCTAGAGCTGGAGCCCCTGGGGAAGGACTAAAATCTGTGTCAGTTCTAATTGCCTCTGACCTTCATGAAGAGGGAATCCAGCAGAAGGGGGTCTCTTTGTCACAAAACTAAACATACACACTTGGCTCAGAAGTCAAAGAAACTGAAGGCAGATCGGGGCAGACAGAGAAGTCACAGGCCCAGTTTTTGCTTTTTACCATTGAGGTGAATCTATAGATTTGCAAAAAAAAAAAAAAAGTGTGAGCTACAAAATGGCTGCCCCTTCCCTTCCAACCCCCAAATCTCCCTAGAATCTGTAGAATCTACCTTGTACCTGACCTGAATCCAAAATGAGCAGGAGAATGAATTCTGGGAAATGCGGTTCAATCTAGGCAACCTGACATATTACAAACCCACTACAAGATAATTTGTTCAAAGCAGAATCCAAAATAAAGCCACACTCAAATGAAAATATCAACCTAATGGAAGAATTTTCAGTTACAAAGATTAACTGCCAAAGAAATTATGAGCTTAGATGGGGCAAAATCATATTAAGTATCTAGGAGTTCTTCAGAACTCTGCAAATTAAAAGCATGTCATGTATAAATGTAAATTGTTTTTCTCTATTAATGAGGTTGAAAAGGGATTTGTCTGACACAAAGATTTGACTGTTGTATATTCAAAATGATTATAGTCAAAGTAAAACATTTAACAGAAAGCTAGATTTAATGTTAAGAAGCACATTTGATAATTGTCCCAGGAAAGCTTATAGGTAATTGGATGGAAATATTTTTTCCAGTAATGGGTGATAGTTGATGCTTTAAGTGCACCATGGAGGTATTTATCTCAGAGAGTAAACAAAGTAGCATCAATTTATGTTAGAGAAAAGCTTTCACTTTTTTACTGGAGAACATGGCAACCATTTGTTACATTTGTAATAAGATTATCTTACATTTTTCTCTAAAATTTTCCAGAATATTTCTGAGGCTTTATGCAACTCCTACAGTCATTCAACAAATATTTATTGAGCCACTACTATGTGCCAGACATCTTTTGTGTAGTCTTTAGATAGCAGAAAAAAACCAAAACAATCTGATTTCAAGAAACAAACTTTCTAGAGCAATGATATAGATTATGAATCAATAAACAAATATAAATATATATATCTAGTTATCAAAAACATGGCAGGGTGCTATGCCTTTTTATTTTTATTTGTAATACTGGGGGTTGAACCCATGGGGCAGTCTACCACAGAGCTACACTTCAACCCTTTCATTTTTTTAAATTTTGAAACTGGGTCTCGTTAAGCTGAGGGTGTTATTCAGTTCCTGAGGTTGGCCTCAAATCTGTAGTCCTCCTGTCTCTGCCTTCCAAGTACTGGGATCACAGGTATGTGCCACTGTACCTGTCTGGTGCTGTGTTTTTTAGGTCAAGTATTTGAGGGATGTCCATTTAAAAGGTGGCCTATGAGCAGATATTTGAATCAGTGAGGGTGAGTGAGGATTTCTAGAAGAGAAATTCTAGCATTCTAGAAAAAGGAAATCCGAAACTCAAATGCCCAGAGAAGTGATGCTGTTGGCATGTTTGGCATATTAGAGGGTCAACAAGGAGGCCAGAGTGCCTGGAATAGAATGTTCTAGGGACAGAGACTTGGGAGATGAATTCAAGAGAGATCCAGGGCCATAATCAGAGACCATAGTGAGGTTTTTGTCTGAGAGAAAAGAGAAGCCACTGGATGGTTCCAAGCCAAGAGACATGACCTGATTTTTTTTTCTGCAGTACTGGAGATTAAACCTAGAAGGGTTCTACCTCTGATCTGCACACCACACCATTTTATTATATTATTTTATTTTGAGACAGGGTCTCACTAAGTTGCCCAGCCTGGCTTTGATCTTACAATCTTCCTTTCTTAGCATCCCGAGCAGCTGGGACTACAGGCATTCCCCTACTGTGCCCATCCTGACCTTTGCCAGAAAGAACCTTTCTGTTCACTTTGTGGCAAACTGATACTAGGGGGACAACGGTAGAAACAGGAGGACCACTGAGGAGGCTATTGCAGTAAGTCAGGAGAGCAGATTGGTAGTGATTGAAATAGGGCCAAGTGATTGGATTCCAGGTAGACTTTGAAATAGAGCTCATGAGATTTGCTGATACTGATGCTATGTGGGAGTGAGACAGAAAGAGGAAGTTGAATCAACGTAATTACTATAAACAAACAAAAAAGTCTTCCTATTCCTATTTAACTTATGTCTCCCTCTCCTTTTCTTCAACAGTCATCTTGTATCTCTCTTCAGACCCTCTAGCATTCACCTTTAGCTGCCTGAAGCACCTACCATACCTCTACACTACAAATGGGGCATGCAGTTCAACCCTACCCTTTCTGTTCTTCTCTTAGTCCTCTAACAACCCTCTGTATCCCTTTCTTGCCTGTTTCCTATTCAATGCTTGTCTTACTGTCCCCTTCAAAGCTCTCATGTCCCGAGACCAACTTTTTCATTTAGATGTTAGGCAGAAAGTATCTGATGTAATTAATTCATATTCAGGTAGAAATGAGTAATAGCCTAGATTAAAATAGTTTTCTTCTCGAGGGAGCATTTTAAAGAGCTTTGAAATCACCCAAATGAGCCCTTTCCTTGTGGTGAATATTTTTAAGTAGTGATGTATTCCATGATCACCTGCAAATTACACTTAGTTGGTGGCTGCACCCCCACCCACACAGGTGGTATGCTGACTTTGCCCAAGGGCTCAGGCAGTTTTTTTTTAAAGGAAGCTACAGGGAAGTGAATCATGAACCATTATTTTTAAAGAACGACTTCACCACAGCTCTGTTATCATAATTAATAAATGAAGGAAAGAGGTGGAAAATCTGAGCAGATCTATGTCCCTGTTTATAGCCAGCAGTTTTGAAATCCCTTTACAGCAACCTGTCTTCTTAAAGATATCTGAGAAAGAGTTTGACACTTTACATACTGTATCATCTGAGCAAGGATGATTTGGGGGTCTTTCTTTGTGTTTTGTTTGTTGTACTGGGGATTGAACCCAGGGGTGTTCTACCTCTTAGCTATACCTTCACCCCTGTTGTATCTTTTTATTTTGAAACAGGGTCTCACTAAGTTGCTGAGGATCTTACTAAGTAGCTGAGGCTGGCCCTGAACCTGTGATCCTGCTGTATCAGCCTCCTAAATACTGGGATTATGGACCTGCATCAGTACATCTGGCTTGGGGTCTTTCTTATCTTATCGACTTGTATTATCAATGGGTATGGCTGGCATTTCATTCTCTATTCTCTCTTTGCTGAGTAAGTTTCTTTGGGGTGGAGGTCAGGTGAGGAAAAGAACCTAGATGCTTTTGTACCAATTTGGGTTTAGTTACATATTTTTGTTGTTATTGTTGTTTTAAGAGAAAAAGACATAGTAAAGTCAAAACAAAAATAACCCTCAATACTTGCCATTTTATTTTCATTTGAGAAACTATGAACAAATAAAGCTTTATAAATTTTATAGCTGAATTCAGCTATATACTGAGTAACTAAATATAGAGGAATAGAGGCTGTTTGATCCACTTCAGTTCTGTAATAGCAAAAAAAGAACATGTCATTTCAAATGGAGTTTGATGCATAGAAAATAAGCTGGTTATACTGCTAGCTGCTCATATAACATCCACTCTCTTTTTTCCTATTTATTTATGTATTTGTACTGGGGATTGAACCCAGGGGCATTCTACCTCCAAGCTATACCCCAACTCTTTTTATTTTGAAACTGGATCTCACTAAATTGCTGAGGGCCTCTCTAAATTGCTGGGGCTAGTCTTGAACCTGAAATCCTCCTGTCTCAGCCTACCAAGTGCTTTTTTCCTTTTTAAAAAAATCTTCAATTTTATTAGAGGAGACAATAAAACCTAGACAAAAAATATATTTTCCAACCTATTGTGATGATACATTTGGACAGGTGACTAAAATCTGCTTAATGAGATAAAAGTGGAGTTGTTGTTTGGGAGGAATTTTGGAAATGGCCAAACAGAGAGAAATAGACAACTGTTAAATGCTTCTTTTGCATTTCCCATTTCTTCTTGCTCTTTAACCTTGAATTTAATGAAATTACTGGAGATCCAGCAGCCATCATGGATCATTAGGAAACCTTAGAGAGAGAAGTCACTTGCTGAAAGTGTCACAGCAGAAAAAAGAATAATACTATATTACTGATGATTAAGAATCTTCCTTGCCAGTGATGCAATGAATAGTTTTATATTTATTTTACAAAAGAGAAAGATAAACTTGTAGTTCTTTTAAGTCACTATTATTGAAAGGAACTGTTCTGAGCAGTCACATACAAGTCTTAAGTAATATGATGTTTTACTGCACATTGATTTACCTTTGGAAGCCAACAATCTTTTGGCAAAACACAATTAAGCTTATGTTTTTATATACTAAGTATATTTTTTAGCCTCTTTTCTTAGCCACTCACCAAGGCCTACCTAACTATAGCTACTGCTGCATGCCCAGTGTGCCAGCAGGACACCAAGTCTCCAATATGGCTCCATTTCCCAGGGTAGTCAGCCAGCTTCCTGGTGGCAGGTTGATTCCACTGAACAGCTTCCATAACAAAAAGGGTAGCACTTTGTCCTTACTGAAATAGACATTCATTCTGGTTATGGATTTTCCTCCCCTGTACAAAATGTTTCTAGTGAAGCTGTCACCTCTGAACCCACATATGCCTTATCTGACACCATAATTATGGTGTTGCACATGGCATTGCACCTGATTGGAAAATCACTTCAGAGCAAAAATGGAGCAGTGGGCCCATGGTCTTAGAATTCACTAGATTTACCATGTCCTCCACCATTCCAAAGCAACTGGTTTGATATAATTATGGAATGGCCTTTTGAAGTCGCAACTGTAGCACAACCAAGGTTGCTACAGCTTGCAGGACTCAGCAAGGTTCTATAGGAGATTGTATATGGTCTAAATCGATGAGGTGGTTTGAATATGATTTGTTACCACCAAGACACACATTGAGACTTGGTCCCTAATGTAACAGTGTTGAGAGGTATGGAGTATTTAAGAGGTGTTTTAGAGAATAGATCCACCGTCCTTGGAAGGGATTAATGCTTGCATTCTGGGAGTAGAGTGTGATTAGGTCTTGTGGGACTAGATTGGTATCTGTGAAAGCAGATTGTTATAAAAAGAGTTTGGCTTCATCCATTCACTCTCTTGCTTCCTTTCTCACCATGTTATCTCTTTTGAACACACTTGCTTCCCCTTTAGCTTCTCTGCCAAGTTGTAATACAGCCAGGGAGTCCTCACCAGACACCAGTGCCATGCTGTTTGAATTTTCCAGCCATCAGAGTTTTGAGCCAAATAAACTTTTTAAATCATACATTTTCCAGGGTCAGGTATTCTGTTATAGCAACACAAAATTGACTAAGACAATCTGCTTCCAGTCTATGAATCTGTTTCTCTCAGAGCTGGTATTAATAAATATAGGAATCAAGGCATGGAAATTGGAGTGGTACTTCTCATTGTTACCCCTAATGATATAATTGTTTTCCACTTCTGTGCCTTAGGACTGTCTTGGTCTAGGGGCTTTAGTTACAAATAGAGGAATATTTTTATTTTTTATTTTTATTTTTGCGGTACTGGGGATTGAACTCAGGGGCATTCTACCTCCGAGCTATACCCCCAGTCCTATTTTTTATTCTTTATTTTGAAACCGAGTCTCACTAAGTTGCAGAGGGCCTCACTAGGTAGATGAGGATGGCCCCAAACCCCGATCCTCCTGTCTCAGCCTCCCAAATGCTGGGATTACAAGCATGCGCCACCATGCCCGGCTCGAGGAATACTTTTATTAAGGGATCCATCAATGATCCCTTTGAATTTAGTTACAAATAGAGGAATGCTTTTATTAGGGGACTCAACAATGATCCTCTGAACTGGTAGTTGAAACTACTGTCTAGTCATTCTGAGTACCTCATGCCACTGGATGAAGAAGCAGAGAAGGGAGTTACTGTCTGGCTAGAATGGTTAATCCTAATTACCAGAAGGAAATTGGGTTGCTTCTACTTTATAATGGAGGCAAGAACAGGAATGTTTGGAACAAAGAGGATTCTTTAAGGTACTTCTTAATAACCCCATTTCCTGTGATTAAAGTTAGTGAAAAAATTCAAGCCAATTGAGGTAGGACTGCTAACATTCTAGACCCTTCGAGTATGAAGTTTTGGCTCACCCTACAAGGTAAAGAACCTAATGAAGTGAGGTGTTTGCTGAGGGCAAAGGGAATACAGGAGGAGGAATGAAAGAAAGTAGTTATAAATACCAACTTATGCCCACATTAATATTGCATAAATGAGGACTGTGATAGTTATGAGTATTACTTCCTTAATGTTTTTATTTAATAATTTAATTTTATATATAAATTAATAATTCAATATCTTGATATCTTTCCCTATGTCATCCCCTTCTCATCTAAAACTATACTTGCTAATAATTATTAACTTTACAGCATATTTAAGTTACAAAATATAAAGCAAGGAGCATGAATCAATATATATATATATATGCATATATATATATATATGTTTTATGTGTGTGTGTTATTTTATTTTTTAGTTTAATGGTACTCTGGATGGATCTCAGGGCCTGTATATGCTAGTCTAGTGCTCTACCAATGAGCTACACCTCCAGTCTAAGAGATTTATTTTTAAGGAATAATAATGTGATTGTGGAGGCTTGGTATTTAGTTTGTTCAGGCTGCTTTAACAAAATACAACAAACAAAGTAGCTTCTACATAAAAGAAATTTCATTCTCACAGTTGTAAAGGTTAGGAAACCCACAATCAAGGTGTGGCATATTTGTTGTCTGATGAGGTCCTGCTTCCAGGCTCATAGATGGTGCCTTCTAGCTATGTCCTTATATGGTAGAAGAGGTGAAGAATTTCTCTCAGGCTTCTTTTATAAAGGCACTAATACCATTCATGGGGGGAGAATCCTGCGACCTAATCACTTCCCAAAGGCCTAACCTAATACTATCACCTCCAAGGTTAAGATTTCAGTGTATAAATTTCAAGGGACACACACATTCAGACCATAGCAATTAGCAAGTTCAAAAACCAATGGAAAATAAGTGGTGATAATGGACATCCTTATCTTGTTCCTGTTTTTAATGGGAACTCTTGAAGTTTGTCCCCACTTAATATAATGCTGGCTGTGGACCTATTATACATTGCCTTTATGATGGTGAGGTATTTTCCTTCTATTCCGATTCTCTGCAGTGCTTTTAGCATGGATGGGTGTTGGATTTTGTCAAATGCCTTTTCAGCATCTATTAAAATGATCATGTGATTGTTGTCTTTGGTTCTGTTTATGTGGTGAGTTACATGGATTATTTTTAATACAATGAACCAACCTTGCATCCTTGGGATGAACCCAACTTGGTCACAGTGTATAATTTTCTTGATGTGGTTTTGAATGTGCATTGCTAGTATGTTGCTTATCAGTTTTGTGTCTAAGTTCATCAACAATATAAATATATGGCTTTCTTTTTTTCTTTGGCTTTGGTATTATTGTGATGTTGGCTTAATAGAATGTATTTGGGAGAGTCCCATTTCTTTCTATTTTGTGGAATAGATTGAGGAGCACTCTAGCCAAAGAAATAAGGCAAGAGAAGTAAATCAAAGGAGAACAAATAGGAAAGGAAGAACTAAAACTGTCCCTATTTGCAGATGACATAATACTATACTTAGAAAGAAGACCCAACAAAGTCAGCCAAAAGGCTGATAGAACTGCAACAAATTCAGCAAAGTGTCTGGATACAAAATAAATCTTAAAAATATCGGAAGCCTTCCTGTATGCCAACCATAAATCCACTGAAAAAGAAATTCAGAAAACACTTCCACTCACAACACCCCCCCCCAAAATATAATACTTAGGAATAAACCTAACCACGGAGGTAAAACACCTCTACAAAAAATATAAAGCATTGAGAAAAGAAATCAAAAAAATCTTAGAAGATGGAGAGATCTTCCATGCTCTTGGATAGGCAGAATAAGTATCATCAAAATGGCCATTCTTCCAAAAGTGATCTACAGATTCAATGTAATACTCATTAAACTACCAAAGTCATTCCTCATAGACAAAGAAAAGTAAGTCCTTAAATTCATTTAAAACAACAACAAAAAAAGTAAAAACAGAATAGCCAAAGTAATTCTCAGAAACAAGAATCATGCAGGAGGCAGCACAATACCTGACCTAAAACTATACTACAGAACCATAGTAATAAAAACATCATGGTATTGTCACAAAACCAGGCACATAGACCAATGAAGCAGAATAGAAGACTCAGAAACAAACTTAATACTTACAGTCAATTGATTTTTGACAAAGGAGCCAAAAATATAACACTGGAAAAAAAGATATCCTCTTCAACAAAAGGTGTTGGTAAAACTGGTTAAACATATGCATAAAAAATGGAAATAAACCACAATTTCTCCCCCTGCACATGAGTTAATTCAAGATGGATCAAAGACCTAGAAATCGACAAGAGATCTTGCAGCTACTTGAAGAGGGCATAAGTCCAACACTTCAACACATAGGCACAGGTTAAAAAAAAATTCTCAACAAGACCCCAAAGGTACAAGCAACTCAAAGGAAGATCAATACATGGGATTGCATTAAACTGAAGAGCTTCTATGCAGCAAAGGAAACTATCAAGAACTCAACAGAGAGCCCACAGAATGGGAGAAACTTTTTGCCAACTACTACTCCAATAGAGGACTAATATCTAGAATATATAGAGAACTAAAGAAATTCACTGCTAAGAAAACAAATAAGCCAATAAAAATGGGCAAGTGAACTAAAAAGACCCTTCACAAAAGAAAAATACAAATGGCCAATAAATGTACGAAAAAATGTTCAACATCACTAGAAATCAGAGAGATGCAAATCAAAACTACCCTGAGATTTCACCTAACCCTAATTAGAATGGCAATCATTAAAAACACGAACAACAACAAATGCTGGTGACGGTGTGGAGAAGTGGGAATCCTAATACATTGCTGGTGGGATTGCAAATTAGTGCAACCACTTTGGAAAACCATATGGAGGATCCTCAGACAAATGGGAATGAACCTACCATAAGATTCAGCAATATCACTTCTGGGTATCTACCCAAAAGAATGGAAACCAAACTATCAGACGGATGCATGTGTATCTATGTTTATAGCGGCTCAATTCACAATAGCCAAACTATGAAAGCAGCCAAGATGTCCATCGACAGATGAATGGATTACAAAACTATGGGATATGTACACAACTGAATTTTAGTCAGCCATAAAGAAGAACAAAATCATGCCATTTGCAGGGAAATGGATGGAACTGGAAAACATTATCCTAAGTGAGATTAGTCAGTCACAAAAAGTAAAAAAAAAATTGGATGCTCTCCCTAATATGCAGAAGCTAGGGAGAAAATGAGTCATAGGAGGTACTCTAGATGAAGGAGGAACTTAGATGAACAAAGATGGCGATCTAACTGAAAGTGATGGGAGAGGGGAGAGGGAAACACCCTAATGCACATTATGTACCTTCACAAACATATCAAAGTCAATCACTAATCAGAATCTGAGAAGAAGGAAGGGGGGAAGGAATGGGGTGAGAATTGGAGAAGGGTTAAATGAGTGCTGTGTGCATGTATGCCTCTACCAGCTTGTACTCCATTAAGATGTATGATTACAATGTACCAAAAAATAAATAAATAAAAAAACAATGGAGTAGTCCAGCAGGCTGATGACTCAGGGAAAAGATTCAATTGGAGTCCATTAGTGGCATGGGGAAAGAATTCCTTCTTGATTAGAGTAAGTTATGGTTTGGATCTGGACTGTCCCCCAAAAGTCCTGTGTTGAAAACTTGGTCCCCAATGTGACAAAGTCCAGAGGTAGGGATTTCAGGAAGTGATTGGATCATGAGGTCTCTGTTCTCATCAGTGAATTGATAGCTGAATGGCCTACTTGGAGGTGGTAGAAACTATAAATAGGTAGTCATGGCTGGAGGAAGTAGGTCCTGGAGGCATGCACTTTGGGACTGTATCTTGTTCCTGCTCCCCCCCGCCCCACTTCCTGGCTTCCAGGAGTTGAATGACTTTCTCCTGCTATACTCTTCAGCATGATGTTCTCTCTAACCTCATAACCAAATAATAAAGCCCACCAACCATGGACTGAAACATTTGACATTGTAAGCCAAAATAAATCTATCCTTTAAGTTGTTACTGTCCAGTATTTTAATTATAATGATGAAAAGCTAACATATCAATCTCTGTTCTATTAAGTCCCTCAACTGATTGGATTAGGTCCACACATATTATGAAAGACAATTTGCTTTGCTTAAAATCCACCAATTCGCCGGGCGTGGTGGCGCACGCTTGTAATCCCAGCATTCAGGAGGCTGAGACCAGAGGATCCGGGTTCGCGGCCAGCCTCAGCTACCTAGTGAGGCACCCGCAACTTAATGAAACCCTGTTTCAAAATAAAGAATAAAAAATAGGGCTTGGGATATAGCTCAGGGGTAGAATGCCCCTGAGTTCAATCCCCAGTACTGCAAAAAAAAAAAATCCACCATTTCAAATAATAATCTCATTAAAAAAAAATGATAATCTCTTCCAAAAATGCCTACATCCAAAAATATCATGACATCTTTATATCCTAAAACACCATGGCCTAGCCATATTAACATAAAACAAACATCACACTAATTCCCAGGATCCTTCCCAGGAAGGAAGTTCTTCCTGGGGAAATGAGGTCCTGTCCTGACATATGAACAGCGTGTCCCTAGTGTGAATGAGCTGGCTATGAGGAGGGTTATTGAAACCAAACCAAATCCTACAAAGGTCCTACAAGTATCCTTCTCCTAAGTTTTATGAGGTAGTTGCAGCCCAAAGCCAATTTTGGGTTCTGGAACTACTCTTTCTATCTACTCTTTCAGACCCAGAGGTGGTAATGGATCCCTAGCTTCAGTCACATACTGTATAATGACATTTTGGTCAACAAGAGATCAGATACACAATGGTGGGCTCATAAGGTTTTATCATTTAATATTAGCATAACCATCTTAGTTTATGTAAGTATACTCCAGGATGCTCATACAATGCCCAAATGAACTAGTGATGTGATTTTGCATTAGGTGCTTCACCATCCCTTTATTGTCCTTCAACCTTTCATACCATTGTAATTTATTGAACTCTATTCAAATATTCTGTTTGAGAATTTCATCATTTTTATGCTACTGGCAAATGACTGATGCAAGCAATAATTAAGAACCAATAGAAGAAATAGAGGAAACACTTGAGGCTTTAGATCAGAGTGGCCCACCTAGTAGGAGGACATAATTAAAGTTCTTGCTTTGCAATGAAGAATTCCCTAGGATATAGCAAAGATTTTAAAAAAGAAGAATTATAAAATCATGTAGGCAGGGAGGAATTATGGTATCTACTACAAAATAATTATGACAGGTCAGGCTGACAACAGATTTTTCTTTTGTCATGCTAATTATCAGTAGATACCGAAATATCATCAACAAAATTGTGAAAGCCTAACAAAGCCATCCTTTCCAGAACAGAAAACCACTCACAAATATGAAAGAGTTAAGAAAGTATTCCATTCACAATGAGCTCCTAGTAATATTTTCAGGAAAAGGACAAACTAAAAAAATAATAACAAGAAAACAAAAACAAGCCAGACATGCTGATGACACCTGTAATCCCAGTACTTGGGAGGCTGAGACAGGAAGATTGCAGGTTCAAGGCCAGAAGGCCAGTGTGCAGTAAATTAGATAGATATTGTTTCAAAATTAAAAATAAAAAGGGCTGCAGGCGTAGCTCAAAAGTAAAAGGCCCTTTGGTTCAATCCCCAGTACCAAAACAACAATAACCAAACCCCAAAATAGATATGAATCATTATAAATACCTCTAATAGAGAAAATTATGAGTTCAAAGTCACTATTGTTACTATTGAGATCAGTAATATTCCTGTTCAATGTTGAAATAGTTGCGAACTGATTGTCAAACTTAATAAATATCAAACAATTTTTGAAAGACATATTGTGTAATTATAAAGTGAATCCATATAGTTTTATTATCCAAGATTATTCCAATAAAAACTGTAATATAAGGGAAGAGGGATGAAAATAAAATGAACTTGTACTTCTTTCTTTTTCCTATTTCAATAAAAAATTTAATCCCACTAATATTCAGTTGTTTCAAAGTAAAAATACTTTAATGTATAAAAAATTATCCAAAAATTAAATAAAACTTCTAAATTACAAATGAAAATAGCATGATATAATGCAAAGTCTGAAATAATATGCAGTAAAATATTAATATTTTCTTGTGAATTGTGAGATTTTAGAGACTTTTCCATTTCTTTCTTATCTATAATATACCATAATATGGTGAAATAAATATTTGTTATTTATCTCACTTTCCTGTCATATAATTCCTAAAATTCTTAGAATCTTTAGAATGATAAGTGGGTAGTGTCAGCATAGTAGCTGATTATTGGAAAGACCAAGGTATTAACTGGTTGGGAGGTTTTTTTTTTTTTTTTTTTTTGCGGTACTGGGGATGGAACACAGGGGCATTCTACCTCCGAGCTACCAAGCTACACTCCCAGCCCTAATTTTTATTCTTTATTTTGAAACTGGGTCTCACTAAGTTGTGGAGTGCCTCACTAGGTAGCTGAGGTTGGCCGCGAACCCAGATCCTCCGGTCTCAGCCTTCGCATGCTGGGATTACAAGCATGCGCCACCATGCCCGGCTAGGTTGGGAGTTTTTGAACCCTACTGCCCAACTTCTGGGGAAGGGATAGGGGCTAAAGATTAAGTTGATCATCAGTGATCAATATTTTGATCAATCATGTTCAAGTAACGAAGCTTACATTAAAAATCCCAAAAGGCACATAGGGCTTTTAGAGAGCAGAACACATGGTGATTCCTAGAGGTGGGATACCCCAGAGAAGGCATGAAAGCATTGCACTCCTCCCATCTAAACCTCACTCTAAGCACCTCTATCTGGTACTCACTGGTATTCTTTGTAATATCCTTTATAAGAAACCTGTAACATGCATATTTCCATAAGTTTTGTGAGCTGTGCTAGCATATAAATCAAACCCAAGGAGAAGGTTGTGGGGACCCTGATTTATAGCACATCAGTCAGAAGCACAGGTAAAACATCCTAGAGCTTGCAATTAGCATCTGCAGAGAGGAAGGGCAGTTTGGGGGATTCATTCTCAACATGTAGGATCTAAAACTATTTCTAGATAGGTAGTGTCAGAATTGAATTGAATTAAAGGACACACACACACTTGGTGTCTCTTACTATAGCACTGCTTACCTGGTGATAGAGGAAATCCCACACATACCTGCTTTCAGAAGCATATAGCATATAGTCAGTAAGAGTATAATTGCCTTGGAGAAAAGGGAGCACTAATTTCTGTGGCATGCCTTAGGGAGTTAAGGGAAGGAGGATAGAAAAGGGCAAGGAAAAGTCAGAAAGAGACTTTGCTTCTGAGACCATTCCAGTATCTTTCAGTTCAAAGTATTCAGCATATCAAAGTGCTATACTTTGGAGTATCATTTTCTGAGCCCCAACAGTATTTACTATCAAAAGCCCATCCACATCTGCAATTACTTTCTGGAAGTATACTAGGAATGATTTAGAAACTTGGGTCTGGTAATAGGGTCTCAGCTAAGGATGGTAGGGTCTTAGATAAGGAATAAGAGGGAACTTAAATATCTAAGGGTATGAGCTTCTTAGTTAGTCAATAGAGTATTTATGCTCTGTGTTTTATGCCTTCTCCTAGTCATGAGTTCTTAGGTGTTTATTTGTAAAATTTGTCTAATAATCTGGCTCATAGGGAAGTTGTAAATTTAAAATGAGACTACATGCCAGGTGTCTGGAACATAATAATACAGTACTAAATACTTTATAACTTTGATTATTGTTACTAACTCTACATGTACAGGTGATCAATACATCAAATGGCCAAGTTAAAGTAAGGAATATGAAAGATATAGACATGGTGTATAGTTCTTTGTCAAGAGACATGTGACCCATTAGTCCACACCTTTTCCTTAATTCAGAATGTACCTGCTGGTTTTCTCTTCTTACAGATGTGTTAATTTAATTTGAGGCCTTAGATTGTTACTAAGTGTTCATAATAAAATTCTGCTTAGATGATGTCTTATATCCAGCAGGGACTACAGAAGTTAATTTTAGCCAATTGAAAAAATTGGAAGAGAGAACCTAAGATCCACAAAGTAAATGAAATCCTGGAGATCTGTCTATATTGTTGTTTAAAATCCTTATAAGACAGGATTTGAAGAGCTGCGTGAATGTTTAAAAGTAAAGGCTATGAAGCCCAATTTTTTTTTTTGCTAGCACATTTTGCCAAGCCCCTACTGAAACTCTGCATTAGTAAAGTGCCCAATAAACATTTACAGAAGGAATGAATGAACATATTACCAGAGTAAACCAAATCCATAAACATGAGATCAATGAAAATATATCTAAAGCACTAATTCTTAACTTGGGAGAATCCACAGAAGCACTTGAGAAACCTTTTCAAAGCATGTAGAGTTCCAGGCCCCACAGACAGCCCAAATAAACCAGCATTTCTGGATGGTGCAACTAGAGAGCCTGCATTTTAAAAAACCTCTTCTAGTAATTCTAAGAAGCACTCAGGGTTATAAATATAAGATTTAAGAAAAGAACAGTTGAAGTCCCCAGAAATGCAAATTTTTCACTTGAGTTAAAGAGTGCCCTGAATGGAACTGACTTGCACCTTTTGTACTACTCTGACTCTCTCTCTGTATATTCTTGGAAGAAGGGGTCAGGATGGCCTAAAGAAGCATGGTGCTCTATAGGAAGAGAGAAGCTTTTCAAGCTCCCACTCACGCATAAAACTACAAAGTTGGAATTATTATAAAGTGAAAGATGGGCCAATTCTTCGCCTCTTCCTGCATCCATGCTCTTGACCCTATGTCTCTGAAATACCCTCCCACTCTGTATAGGGTATTCTTTCCCAGCCCTTGGCACTGGGGTTGGCCATGTGACTCACTCTGGTCATTAGGATTTAGCAAATATGAAGCAGGCAGTGGCATGGAAAAGTGCTTGATATTTGCTAAAATACTTACATTTAGGTATTTGCTATGAGAATGTGTCCTACTGGAGGATGAAGTATGTGGAATCAAAGCTGAAGGAGTTCAGGAAATGGTGCCACCAAAATATGTCACTTTAGCAAACTAATTACTTTGAGCAGAAAGCACATTGAAAATAGCAAATGCAGTGAGAGGCTTTCTCTGAATACCCATTCCCCACCATGGGCTCAAATATGGATCCTCCAAAAGGAAGGAATTGTCATCAGTAACCTCCCTAGGAGTTTCATCAACCAGGGAAGATTGACTTGTATTACAAGAGAAGAAACTAGAACTTGATACCATACCCAGACAAACTTTGCCACAAACTATTACCTGTTCTCCTAAGAACCCATTCATCTTTCCCCGGAACCATATATTGTTCCCTAAGTTGCCCACATTCTCCCCCAATCAGTCCTGTGAAGTAGGTATAGAAGCTCCTAAACGTCTTCTTTATTATATATTCACTTTTATATACTGATATACTCCTGTGTATGTAATAAATTGGTACACCTTGCCAGGCATGGTGGTGTATGTCTGTAATCCCAGTGCTTAGGAGGCCGAGACAGGAGGATTATAGGTTTGAAGCCAGCCTCAGTAACTTATCAAGGACCTTAGCAACTTAGTATGACCCTGTTTGTTTCAGAATAAAAAAATAAAAAGGGGTAGGCATGTAGCTCAGAGGTAAAATGCACCTGTGTTCAATCCCTGGTACCAAAAAAAGAATAAAAAAAGGTACACCTTTCCCCCTGCTAATCCTTTTATTGTCAGTTTACCTCATAGACTAAGTTATTAAGTTCTGAAGGGTAAGGGAAAGTCTTCCCTCCCATATATATATATATATATATATATATATATATATATATATATATATATATATATACACACACACACACACACACACACACACACACACACACATACATTCATTTTCCCTCCTGGGGCTATCCTAGACTGAATGAGGATCAGTCAAAATATCAGAGCTGCCTAGGCAATATGCAATAGACTACAGATGCAAAAGTGACCCCTAACTGAGACCTGAAAAGGTATACTACAACCCAAGGTTTAATGACTTAAAATTAATATTTTAAGCCACTAGATTGTAAAATACTGTGTCATACAACATTATTGTGTCAAGAGATGACTGGTGCACAAGTAAATCAAGGTACAGACCTGAAACCATGACCACAAGAATGATATAAATTTGAAAATTACTTCAAATTATTTTGCTGAACTTACCTTCTCTGTATCTCAGTAGGTATTAATAAGAAAATGCCTAAAATTGGTAGGAACTGTGGGGAAGGTAGTTAATAGTGCTCTGAGTGAAAAGTATCTAAAGAGAAAAGGAAATTTGTGGTTAAAGGAAGGTGTGGAATCTGGGACAAGAAAGAAAGAAAAGTGTAGGCAGCAGAACTGAGGATGAAGAGTTATCCTGAGAAAATAACTGTTAAAGAATGTGTGATAGAACCTGTCTTTCACTTTGATTTTAAACCAAATACTGATTCCTACTAGACGCAATCCACTCAACCACTGCTACAATCCCACAGATTCTATTGTGATCTTATACTAAGATCCTCAGCTGAACCTTTGGTCAATCTATTGAGCAAATTCTTAAGGAAGATCCTTTAACATGTTCCCTTGCTAAAATCTAGCTGTAGAGAAGACCGTGCAACTCTTGTTGAAAACAATAGCTATATAGGTATCTAGACTGTTTCAGCCTGTTTGAACTAAGTTCCAACCTTTGGTCTCAGGGATAACAGAAAGTTAATATGAAGATAAAAGACATTTATTTAAAGACAACTCTAGACTAGAATCTTTCCAGAAAACTGGATTATGATTCCATACCTCCTTATGACTCCTTATGATTTTATCTTATTTGTATTTTTCTGGTACTGAGGATTGAATCTAGGGGTAGTCTTCCTCTGAGCTACACCCCAGAACTTTTTAGTTTTTTTTTCCATGAAATACAAAAAGTATTTTTTATTGTAATAATTCGTGCTTTGTATGTATACATCTTTGTTAGGTACAAATTGATAACAACATATGTGCGCACATTTCTCATCTGACCCCTTCCCCGATTCCCACCCCACTCCCTTGCCCTCCCTCCCTCTCAAGTTCAGTTCAGTGAGTGACATTGATATAATTGTGTAAGTACATCATGTGCCTTAGGGTGTCCTCCCCCCACTCCCCGTCCATCCCCTTCGGTTAAATCAACTTCTTTGTTTATCGAGGGTCTCTACTTTTTCATCTGGGGACCCTCTTATGCCCCATCTTCTCCCTAACATCCGCATATTGGGGAGAACATATGCTTCTTTACTCTTTGTGACTGGCTAATCTCACTTAACATAATGTTTTCCAGTTGCATTCATTTCCCTGCAAAGAACATGATTGGTATTGGCACAAAAACAGACACATAGACCAATGGAACAGAATAGAAGATTCAGATCCACGTGCTTACAGTCAACTGATTTTTGACAAAGGAGCCAAAAACATACACTGGAAAAAAGATAGCCTCTTTAACAAATGGTGTTGGCAAAACTGGTTAACCATATGCAGGAAAATAGAAATAAACCCCACTTTCTCACCCTACACAAGAGTCAACTCAAGGTGGATCAAAGACCTGGAAGATAGGCCGGAGACCTTGCACCTACTTGAAGAGGGCATAGGACCAACACTTCAACACATAGGCACAGGTAAAAACTTTCTCAACAAGACCTCCAAAGCACAAGCAACTCAAAGGAAGATCAATACATGGGATTGCATTAAACTGAAGAGCTTCTGTGCAGCAAAGGAAACTATCAAGAACCTCAAGAGAGAGCCTACAGAGTGGGAGAAGATTTTTGCCAGTTACTCTTCAGATAGAGGTCTAATATCTAGGATATACAAAGAACTCAAGAAAATCACAGCCAAAAGCAAATAACCCGGTCAAAAAAGGGGCAAAGGATTATTTTTATTTTTAAACAATATTTCACTAAGTTACTGAGGGTCTTGCTAAATTATTGAGGCTAGCCTCAAACCTGTGATCTTTCTGTTTCAGCCTTCAAAATACTAGTATTACAGGTATGTGCCATCACATCTGTCTGTGATTCTTTGTGATTTTAAAAAAGAAAAAATAAATAATTAGAATACAGTTAACATTAGTACACTATCCAATGGCAGAATCAATAAGGAAAAATATCTAGGGCTGTAGGTACAGCTGTACAGCTCACTCAGTGCTAGAGTACTTGTCTAGTATGCTTGAGGCCCTGGGTTTAATCCCCAGCACCAAAACAGAAAAAAATATCAAGAAGAATAATAGATCTTATTAAGTAAAAATTAAGAGTGGCTGTACTGCAAAATGAAATAAATCAAAATGAAAAGCATATAACAAGTGAATAAAATATTTACAACATGCATGACTAACATGAGTTTGATATCTTTAATATGAAAAAATCTGTTCTAACATCATGAAAAATGACTAATTATTGTAGTAGAATAATGGGCAAAACACAAATTGTCATTTCAGATAGAAATATTATGAACAATGGGCATATAAGGTATTCAAATTCACTAGTAATACAGAATGAAAATTAAGACTTTTACTTCTGGCCAAGATGCAGTAATAGGAACTAGGTTTATTCTTTTACCTGAAACAATTAAGAAAGGAAAGATAAATATATGAAACAATGTTTTTCAAGACACTGAATATTAGTCAATGAAGAACTATGATCTCTGTGAGGTGGAAAATAAATGAGGTGACCCTTGTGGTTGCCCCAGCTTGCTGCCTGTAGGCAGTTTTCAGATTAAAGCACATGGAGGGGCAACCCTAGGAGAATGCTCTGATTTAAAGAGACAGAGCTGAGAGCCCAGGGAGACGAGGACTCCTAGAATCCACAGGAGGGAATACTGGAAAAAATAGAAATTCACAGTGAGAGAACACTAGAGATACAGAGATCTATAGAAGGGCCTCCTTAAGTATTCAGCAGAGCACTAAGACCATGTGTGATAGGAAAGTACCCCAAACCAGGGAAAGAACCATTTGGAAATATTAATTTACTGCATGGTATCCAGGTATGGTGCTGTATGCTTGTAATCCCAGTACTTGGGAGGCTGAGAGAGGAGGATCTCAGGTGAGAACAGCCTCAGTATCTTAGTGAGACTCCCAGCAACCTAATGAGACCCTGTTTCAAAACAAAAAATAAAAAAGGGCTACGGGTATAGCTCAGAGGTAGAATGGCCCTGGGTTCGATCCCTAGTCCACAAACACACACAAAAATTGCTACATGGTACTCACATAAGACTAAGAATAGTGCCTATTCAATCCACCAGCTGAGCTGAGAGAAATTGTAATTCCTGGGATATTGGGTGGGCCATTTGGCAAGATCAAAAGGTCTTGCTTTAGTACAGAGAAATATTAGCCCTATTGAGCATTGTTCCATGTCTAACAAATCATAAAAGGAAGACATGAGGGATCAGGTATTTGCACCTAAAGTAATTGCATCACAGTAGGAAAAGTTTAAAAATATTTATAGACAAATAAAAATTTCTAGAACCCAAACAGGTAAAATTCACAATGAATGCAATCTGTATTAGTCAGATTTTCATCACTATAGTGAAATATCTGACATGTGCTATTTATAAATTAAAGAGGTTTTGTTTAGATTTTGTTTTTTGGGGAGTAATGTCCAAGATAAAGCGAGATGGAGGGGAGAGATGCTGGTTTGGCCTCTGATGAAGCCAATTGACAGTGACATATCATTGCAAGAGCAAATGCAGGAGCAAGTAGTCACATCTCAAATAGGTACAGAGAGAAAGAAGACAAGTGGTGCTGTCTTCTATACTAGCTAGCTCACACTTCATGCAAAAATTAGCTCAAAACCAATTACTGACCTCAATGTAAAACATAAACCTCTAAAACTTCTAGAAGAGAAAACATAGGCAAAAATTTCTGTGACCTTGGGTTTGAAGATGAGTTCTTAAATATAAGACCAAAAGCATGACTATGAAAGAAAAAAAATTGGTAAGTTGAAATTTATCAAAATTAAAAACATTTATAGTACAATAGGCACTGATAAGGATATGAAAAAAGACAAACCTCAGACTGGAGAACATATTGCAAATTATTTATCATATATATATGATATCAAATTGATATCATATATCAATTTATCCAGGATATAGGAATTCAAGAACAAGAAATAAAACAACTAAATTAAAAATAGTACCAGGCTAAAAACTAGTACTCGACAATACCAAGTGCTGGTAAGGATGCACAGCAATTGGAATGGTATATCTATTCTGGAAAATGGTTTGGTAGCTTATGGCAATTTGAGTCATAATTGCTTAAAACTAGATATAACCCAAATGTCCATCAGTAGTTTAGTAAACAAACAGGTATACTCATGGAAAACTGCTCTGCTATAAAAAAAAAAAGCAAACTACTGATATATACCATTACAGAGATGGCTCTCAAAGACATTGTACTGTACGAAAAAAAAAAAAAAAAACAGTCTCAAAAAATTCTGTATTATATCATTCCATTTTTATGGCATTTTAAAAAGGCAAAATTATATGGACAACAAAGGGATCAGTGGTTATCAGTGGTTATAGAAGGACAAAAGTTGCAGCTCCAAAGGAGTAGCATGAGGGAGATTTGGGGTGGTGAAATAGTTTTATAGTTTTATATCATGATTGTGGTGGTGGTGGTTATATAAATATATGCGTGTGTTAAAACTCATGAACCATACACACATGACACAATGAAATACCACTATATACATATCAAGATAGCTAAAGTGCTAAAGACTGACAAGATCAAAATATTGCCAAGAATGTTCAGTAATTAAATTTCTCATATACTACTAGTGGAGGTACATATTTGTGAAATCACAGTAAAATTCTAGCACCACTTATTAAATTTGAACAAATGTGTATCCTTTTGCTTAGCAATTTCATTCCTTCATATGTACAGAACACAAATGCATAAATATTTCTGTGGTATTTGTAATACCCTATTATTTTTATTGTCTGATGGTGACCATTGAAAGCAAGCATTAACAAATTATATTGTCAGATAAAAAACTGCAAATGATTATTTCTCTATGTTCTGACCATTTGGTTTTATATTAAAATCAATGAATTTTGTTTACTCATATACTGTAGGGTAGAAAAATATATTATTTTCTTTGTATCTATCTTAGGTTCATTGGCTACATAATGAAAGACTAATTAACAAGAGTAAAGTATATTGATGTTTAGTAACATTTACACCTCATGTGTATACACAGAGAAAAAACTAGTAAGTCTCCAAATAGGTGACCTAGAATTCAGCTTTTCAATACCATCTTTAGCCAGGCATGGTGGTGCACACCTGTAATCCCAACTACTTGAGAAGCTAAAGCAGGGAAATTGTAAGCTCAAGGCCAGCTTCAGAAACATAGGGAGATTTGGTCTAAAATAAATAAATATACATAAAATAAATAAATAAATAAATAAATAAATAAATAAATAAATAAATAACATCTTCAGCTGAAGCAAAAAAATAAGAGTTGAGGGGAGGCTAGTGAGGAAGGGAGGGAGGTGATCAGGAATATCACAGTAAATGAGGGTAAATTAGTGCCTTCTATGTTGAAAAGAGTCTCTAGAGATTTGTAGTCATCTGTCTCTTCCTGATACTTAGAGAAAAATACACTTACAAGTGGTGATTTCCTTTATAGATGTAAATTTTTCCTTATAAAAGGGCCATTTGTACTTTGTTCTCAGTGCATTCCCTGTGTCTGTGGTTTCTCAACACAATCACCTTAAAATAATCCTGTGCCAAAGAGGGATATTTTAGGATGGTGTATTCTGGTTTCCTAAAGTACCAATAAAAGAAAAATCCAAATATTGTCTATGGATACCAATAATAAACACAGAATGTGTAAATTGCCTTCAGTAGTGTGGCAAAATTTCCAGGTTCATGAAAACTACCCCCACAGCTAGAAAATACATATACTCATAGTGATCATATAGCCCTCATGGACTGGGCCCTCAAAGAATAACTTGTATGAGAATTTTATCTTGAGTTAATTGGCAGGATCAATTTAGAAACAGAGGCAGAGGAACTAGATTAAAAATTCATCCCATTATTGATCTATTCGTGGATCAGTGCTGAAGAAAAAAAGGTGGTAGGTAGAAGCTGAAGGAGATGTTTTCTTAAGTATCACCTACTTTATCTCCACTTAAGTATCCCAAAACATTTGATCTAATGTTTTCAAGACCTATATAACTATGGAACACTATTTCAAACGTTTCTGTCTATACACTAGCTTTCTTATTCTCAATATCTATCATTGTATATCACAAATAGTCAAAAATCCAAGAAATACAAATTTATTTCATAAAAAATATAATAAGGATGGGAGGAAGAAAGTGAGAGAGAAAAATGTTTCATAGGGGTCCTAGAAGAAGAATGGGTGGCGTGTGTGTGTGTGTGTGTGTGTGTGTGTGTGTGTGAAAGGAACTTTCTACCTCCTGAAATCTGATCATGAATCTATAAAACAAATTGATAATAGACAAATTAACAGGGAAAATTCATATACGTTTATTAATTTGCAATTACATGGAGTCACACAAAGTATGAAAAGCCAAAAAGGGCCAGATTGTTGAATCTTATATATTGTCTTTATAGGGGAGAAGAGGGTGGGGGCTCTCAGCAATTTTAGAGGAAGAATGAAGAATTTTTAGGGAAGATGGATGGGCCTGAAGAACAGCTGTAATGGTTTGGGTTTAAAATGTCCCCTCATCTCTCATGGAAACAAAGTAGCAATGTTGGAGGTGAGGCCTGGCTATCAAGGAGGTATCCCTGGGGAATGGTCTTGGTGATTATATAAGGTCCCACATCCCCGTATTCACTATCTGCTTCTGGTTTCCATGATGTGAAAGCACAACCCTTGTGCTTTCTCTTTCTCTGCTTCTTGTCACCATTCCCTGAGCTCTGCAGACCTGTCCTCACATAGATTGAACCCTGAAATCTCCAAAAACTATAAGCAAATAAATCTTCCTTGCTATAAGTGTGGTCAGTCATTACAGCAGTAAGAATGTTGATGGGGTAAACAGACAATAGAATGTAACAAAGTTTGCATGGTCTCTGAGTGCAGTATCTACTCTAGCCTTTCTTGTTGTGAGCCAATCTTCTGGAGGATCTGGCCTTTAAGTAGACAGAGGTACTTTAGAAGAAGCACCTCTTTGTCCTCCAGAGGAAAAAGGGGTAAGATGAACAGGGCAGGGGAAAGGTCAGAGACATACTTATTTAAAATATGTCATGTACCATACTTTGGGGTATCATTTTCTGAGCCTCAACAAAGGAAGGGTGGTAATACAATATTTGAAATAAAAATACTTAAAAATCTAAAATTGAAAAAAATATGGATATTCAAGATAAATAAAAAATAACTTTCCCAGAAACATCTTTTTGAAATGAGAGAAAGCAGAGATAAAGATTAAAACCTTGAAAGAGAGAAGAAAAGAAAGATTTTTTTTCTATAAAAAAAGGAATGTATTTTGGTCCAGATGGTATTGTGAATTTATACTCTGAGCATCTCATCTGCTTCAAGCACATAAAAATGATGGATAAAATATTAAAAAGAGAAAGTTAAATAGATATAACTGGGCTTATGGGCAAGATACACATCTCAAAAAATAAAAAGTGAAATAGGAAACAGAATGGTGGGTGGAACCAAAGCCATACACTGGCTAAATATTAGGGCTGAAAAAAGAGATGACCCAATATTTAGCAACTAAAGGCAACAAGGATTTAAAATCGCCATTTAGGTGAGTGACTAGAATCAAAACCCCTTTCTTAGACCATCCCTCCTGAAAAGAACTAGCCTGAAAAGAATTGCTTCTGCAGGTGTCTTACTAAGGCTTTATAGCTTATGATCCACACCAGGTCTGAGACATCCGAAAAGCTAGTTGCCAGCTAGCTCTGTGACTGAATCAGTCACATTCCCAGTAGTACTTTGAGATGAGCATCGTCAATTGCCAATTTTGACTTAGTCCTAGCTGGGGAGGTGGGGCAGTTTGGGTGGAGTAATAAAGGGAAAGAGATACAAGAGAGAGAAAACAAAGGATAAAACAAAGGAACATCCTCAATAGTCTTACTACTTGGTTGGGCTGTGGCCATCTTCTCTATTGCTGTCACAGAGCCAAATTATGTGGGCACTCCTCCTAACATCAGCCCTGGCAGATGGTAGGTAGCCACCACTGAAGTCCTTAGGAGTGTTGGCGCTAGTGCTCTTCCCATCAATGCACACTTAACAGCTTCGGTGAATACTGCTTTTTCTGATCCTTCCCATAAACCTCTGGTGAATCTTCTGCTTTCATGAAATACAGCCATTCTAGCATGACCATTTCTCTGACTCTTTTATTTTTTTGGTATGTGTGGTACTGGAGATTGAGCCCAGGGGTATTCTACCTCTGAGTTACACCCTCAGCCCTTTTTATTTTTATTTTGTAACAGTCTCACTAGATTGTTGAGGGCCTCATTAAGTTGCTGAGGCTGTCCTCAAACCTGTGATCCTCCTTTCTCAGCCTTCTAAGTACTGGGATTACAAGCATGCACATCCATGCCTGGCTCAAACACCATCTTAATGCATGCTTTTTTGGACTACTCCTAATAATGAATTGTGTCAGTTTAGGTCCTTTGATAAACAGATACTAACATAGGAGTAGAAGTCCAGGAGATTTGTTGTGGTTAACACTTTTGAAATATAAGAATAGGGGAAAGAGGAATAGACAGGGAAAGCCTTCTTGCTGCAGTCATGGTCTGATACTTGATGAAGGAAAGAACAAGGGGTTATGTATGAAGAGGCTCATGCTGAGGAGCATCTCTAAGAATATCATGGCCAGTGTGACAATGCACTCCAGGATAAAAGTAGCTTCTAGAGAAGTTCTCCCTTAGGCAGAAATGGCCAGGCCCTGGCATCCCTGTTGTTCTTAGTCTGCAGGTAGAACTGTCAAAGCAGAATATGCTCCTGACTCATACAATGATGTAGATCTCAAAGGTACTGCAACTGGAAGCTGTCAGATGACTATGAACCTCCCAGCAAGGTTCCCTCTGAATGGAGACCTGTGTGGTCAATTTTCATGACTGCTGCATGATTTAAAATGGACAATATTCAAATTAAGAGGAATCCTATAGGATAAAATGCCTAACAATTTATATATGCACTATATGTAGAAAAATGATGAAATATTATGAAAAGATATAAAAGAAGTCCTTATTAAATGAAAAGATAGATCATGTTTATGCTTAAGACAAATCAATACAATAACACGTTAATTCTGCCAATTCTGATCTCTGATTTCAATGCCATTACATTAAAATCACAACACTGAACAAAAATTTTAATAGAGTTTGCCATGGTAATTCTGAAATTTACATGAATGGAGGGGTCAGTATCTAAAATTCATCAACAAAAGAAACAAACTGCAGAATCGCCCTAGCAGATGTTAACATTGATTTTAAATATATAATATTTAGGATTAGTGAATTATTGTTAGAGGAACAGACAACCCTATAGAGGCTGAGAACAAGATACTCCACTGTAGGCACCTTGGTGCGCTGAGTACTTAGAACTAAAGGAGAATGAGAGGGCCTCAGAGCAATATCTTTCTAATCTGCCTTCATCCTCCAGTCTCCTCCCAAAGTGATATATACAAACCAGAACTTTCTTACCTTAGGGGAGTCACAGAAACTAGAATTCTTCCCAAAGAAGAATTCTACAATTCCAGAAAACCTGGAAAGGCTATACTCTCCCTACTCCCTTCACCCTTAAAGATGCTCATTCCAGAGAGGTCCTGCTCCTCTGGGAAGAAGAAATGCTACACAGAGAGGCAAAGAAGAATCTGAACAGAGATGTCTTGTTGGAGTTCTCCCTTGGTCTATTACCATTTGATAATGCCTTCTTGTATAATCCTATTTCTACATTGGCTGTCCATTTTTCATCAAATCTAAGCATAAAAATATTTTTCCTAGGCCTTTGAGTCTTCATTTCTGAAGGATCCCTTGTCATGTCAATTTCTTTTTCTATTTTTTTTTTTTTTTGCAGTACTGAGAATTGAAACGAGGGTCATTCTACCTCTGAGCTATACTCCCAGTCCTACTTTTATTCTTTTATTTTGATACAGGGCCTCACTAAGTTGCAGAGGGCCTCACTAAGTAGCTGAGGTTGGCCACAAACCAGGATCCTCCTGTCTCAGCCTCTCAATTACTGGGATTACAAATGTGCACCACACACACCCAGCTTCATGTCAAATTTTGATTAAAGGCTCGGCGTGGTGGCGCACACTTGTAATCCCAGTACTTGGGAGGCTGAGACAGGAGGAGAACAGGTTTGGGGCCAGCCTCAGCTACTTAGCGAGGTCCTCCTCAACTTAGTGAGATCCTCCACAACTTAGTGAGAACCTGTTTCAAAATAGGGAACAAAAATAGGGCTGGGGGTATAGCTTGGAGCTAGAATGACCCTGGGTTCAATCCCCAGTACTACAAAAAATTGATTAAATAAATTTTCCAAATTTTTCTCTTGTTAACCTGTCTTTTGTTAGAGGAATGTCAGCCATGACCATTATGATGGGCAGGGAAAGGAACTCCTAAGGACCTAAGAAATAGAATAGAGAGCCCTTGAATCCATGCATACATGGGAACTCAGTGTGATAGATTGTCATTACAAATCAGTTGGAAAATGTAGACTAGTCTATAATTTTTGCTAGGACAACTGGATATTTTAACATTCTAGTGAGTAACAGACTTCTGGGAAGAGACTCTCCTCCCCTAATCTTGCTATAAGCACCAATTAATTTAGGCCCAACTACAGAACTTAATGGAAGTGAGATAGCCACACAGAGCCAGAGCAGATGCCACATAAATTGGAATGACTTTTTTCATTTTCCACTTTCCCTAAGTTCATAACATATGAATTCCTGCCAGGGACAATCTCAGAGCAGAAAACGCTTGAATTTTTACTATACTATGACCCTGTTATAGTTGAGCTTTCATCACTAGCCATACAAATTTCACTAGTAAACTAGTGCCTCTGTTTAAGGAATATTCACATACATACACTAGAAATTGGTCTGATTTTATAAAACCATATTCAAAAAGAACTAAACCAAACCCTTTTCTAGTGAGAGATTGAAGAATTATTGCCCAGATCAATACTTTTACTTCCATCCCTCCAGTCTAGTGAAAGCCTATCTCTTCATAGACCACCTCCTAACTCTAATTAAATATTCTTTTAACTCACTGAGCTCTGATACTATATTTTATCTAGGGGTAATGAATATAGATTTGATCATAGATTTTTTCCTCCACAGTTATCTATATTTAAAAATTAACAACTAAGTATGAAAAAACTTTACATTATTAAAAATAAATTTCAAGTAGAATAAAGACTAAATGTGAAAAGCAAAGTAAAATTTCAAAAACACTTATAAGAAGTCCAGTGTGGTGACACACACTAATCCTAGTACTTGGGAGACTGAGATAGGAGGATTGCAGGTATGAGGCCAGACTTAGCAACTTCGTGAGACACTTTCAAAATAAAAGAATAAAAAGGGCTGGGGAGCTGGGCATAGTGGTGCATGCCTGTAATCCCAGTATTTGAGAGGCTGAGATAGGAGAATAGCAGGTTAAGAGATCAGCCTCAGCAATGTATCAATACCCTCAGCAACTTAGTGAGACCCTGTTTCAAAATAAAAAATAAAATAAGGCTGAGGGTGTAGCTCTAGGGTAAAATGCCTCTGAGTTCAATTCCCAGTATCACAAAAAAAAATATTTACTTACTTATAGGAGAATTTACATGTGACTTTGGGCTCAAGAAGAATTCTTAAGCTATAAACCAAAACACTTTATAAGGCAAAATACCAGTTTATTTTGACTAAATAAATGTTAAAACATTTATACATCAGGATACAGTAAGAAGAGTGATAAAATTAGAGACAAGTCACAGACATGGAGAACATATTTGCAATGTACGCAATAAATATTAGCTTCCAGAGAGTTTAATTGTGCCTGCAAATCAATAAATAATGCAAATAACTCAATAACTAAGTGGGCAAAGAATATGAACAAGTAATTAAGTGAAGAGGAAACTCAAATGGCCAATATGTTTAAAGAAATATACCACCTTGCTAGAAATTAATGAAAAAACAAATTGGAAAGCAATGAGACATCATGTCAGACCTATCCAGTTGGTAAAATATAATGTCTGACTATTATTTGTTGATGAGAATGTAGAGAAAGTAATTTAAGTACACTGCCAGTGGGAGTTTAAGTTGAAAACACAGATTTGGAAGGTAAAGCAGGTGTGATGGTGCACACCTGTAGTTCCAGTATTTGGGAGGCTGAGACTGGAAAATCCCAAGTCTGCAGCCAGCCTCAGCAACATAGTGAGACTCTGAGAAACTTAGTGAGACCATGTTTCAAAACAAAAAATAAAAAAGGGCTAGGGATGTGCCTGGGTTGAATCCTTAGTGACATAAAAACAACAACAAAAGTTGGAAGGTAATTCCAGGGTGGGTAGAAAAGTTGAAGATGCATATGTTACAACCTAGTAATTTCACTTATAATTGTATTCTAGTAAATACTGCTGTCAGGAAGTAAGTATTTTCATATTTCTGCAATTGGAGTTCCTGAGCAAAGAAAATTGATATATTAGCATGTCCTTGACCCCAAACCCATTGGTTGACTCCTCACAGTCCTAGCTTATTAGATGCATGCCATCTGCTCTCATTTAAAGGATAATAAAATTTAACTATTCCAGAGCATGAGAAACATCCCAGGGGTTATAAACCTAGAGACAAAGACATTTATCTTCCTCCAGAAGACATTTATTTACATTTCAAAGTCTGGTAACCCTCCCCTTTTCTTGCAAGAAGAGTTTGTTTACATTAGAGAGATTATGCTGCCCGTCTCAGGAAAGAAGAAGTGAGATATATGTATAAATTCCCAAATGCACATTGCTTGGTTCCTCACCTATAATATATACCCTTGGTGTAAGTAGGCTAACATCTGGCTTTCATCACATTCTCCCAGACTGGGGAAGAAGTGTGCCAAAGGGGAGCTCATGAGGTTTTTACTGTATGTCATCATAATCTACTTCCATCCAGAAATCCTGAGTTGATTTTCAAGATATTATGACTAAACATAGATATTAAAATTTTATTGATTTGTACATGAGCATGAGGAGAATGCACAGAAATTTTTATTCCAATATTCTTTTATTTTGTGTGTGGTACTGAGAATGGAACCCAGGGACATTCTACCTCCTGGTTGAACCCCAGCCCTTTTTACGTTTTGTTTTGAAAACAGGGTTTCCCTAGGTTGCTGAGAGTCTCATTAAGTTGTAGAGACTGGCCGCGAACCTGCCACCCTCCAGTCTCAGCCTCCCAAGTACTGCGATTACAGGTGTGCACCATTGCACCTGAATTCAACATTCTTTATAATAAGAAAATTATATAACTCTAAATGTCCATAGAGAAGAAACTTCATAGATTTTCTTCAATCAGATAACACACACAGCAAGAAAATCAATAAATTAAAATTCTTAGCATAAATAGCAAATTCTGAAATGCCTCATTTAAAAAACAAAACAAATTGGCTATATATATAAATGATATATTTCATGTATTATATATAAATAATAAGAAATTCTAAAATGTTTCATTTAAAAAAACATGATACTGTGTATTTTAAATTTAAAAATGGAAAAGAAATACCCATCAACTACCAATAGTTAAACTAACTGGCTCATCCATGCACTTGCATAGGAGAGGAGGAAAATAATTTTCTTTCTACCTTTTCTGAGTTCTTAACTGGGACTCCTGTAACAAAAGACATATTTAACAAGGGAAAAGCAAGCAGAAGTTTACTAATGTGTGTACCTCATACAGGCATGGAAGATACCAATAATGAGTAATTCTCAATGCATTGGCTTAGAGTTCAGGCTGACATACCATCTTCTGCTGAAACAAAGAAAGTAAGGGTGATGGAAGGGGCAGCTACTGAAAGGTGACCAGGAAAAGTAGGGTAAACAAAAGTAAGGTTTCTTATGCAGATTTAAGTCTGCCTTCTCCATTGATAAGAATCTCTAGTGATTTAGTCATCCTTTCTTGCCTGGTACAGTGGGGTAAGGAGATATTCCTACAAATGGAGATTTGCTTTATAGAAATAATTCTTCCTCACTGAAGGTCACTTCTACTCTGTTTTTAGTGCTTCTCTCATATCAGCTATTTCTCAAAATAATCAGCACAAAATAATCCTTATGCTAAAGAGGCATATTTTGAGGTAGGATATTGTGGCCTCCTACACTTAGTACTCAGTAATAAAACAAAACAAGCAACATTCAACGATATGGATTTACCTCAAAAACATTATCCTAAGTGAAAAAATTGAGACAGAAACCACTATACACTAACACAGCTTGATTTTACTTATATATTCTAGAAAAGGCAATATTATAGAGACAGTTTAGTGGTTGCCAAGAAGTAGGGACTAGGGTAGAGTACTCACTCTAAAGGGACACAGGTGACCATTTTGGGGTAATGAAAATAGTCTGTGTTGTGATTATGTTGGTGATTACATGCCCCCCCCACACACACACTGGGTATTGAACCCAAGGGTGCTTACTCTACCACTGAGCTATACCCCAGCCCATTTTATGTTTGTTTGTTTGTTTATTATAGTACTTGGGACTGAAGCCAGGAACATTCTAGCACTGAGCTACATTTCCAGCCCCTCCCCCTTTTTAAATTTTGAGACAGGGTCCTCTAAGTTGCCCAGGCTGACCTCGAACTTGCAATCCTCCTGCTTCAACCTCCCAAGTAGCTGGGATTACAAGCCTGCCTTACCACACATGGACTTATATGACTGTTTTCCAAAATGCACAGAACTATACACCTAAAAAAGATGAATTTTGCTGTAAGTTATACCCCAATAAATCACTTGGTTTTAATTTTTTTGTTTTAATTTTAATCATTTCTGGCTTATGCTTAAAACTTTTATTTGCACTTTTGAAAACAAATGTTTACATAGTGTAAAATTAACTTGGTACCAAAGGAGATGAAAATTTAAAAAGTAAATATCTTCTTTATTTTCTAGCTGCTTCCTTTCCTCCCCCTGAGGCAGTGCCTATTATTTGTTACCTTGTGTATCTTTCCAGTAAATTTCTGTGCATGTGCAAATTATTTCACAGAATATTCACATAGCTGCCTCATTATTTCTAATGACTTCATAGTGTTTCCTTCTGTGATATATCATAATTACACAAACTCTCTACTACTGTCTATTATACTCTTTATTACCATTTATTTTCTGATTGTGAGGTAGGATAAAAGAAATAAAAATTAGGTGGTAAGGAGATATAAGGAAAGGACAGGAATTACCCTTTCTTGAAAGGGTTGAATTTCCTTTTCAAGAATTTCCATATACTTTTCAAGGCCTGTCACTCACCAAGCCATTCCCTCTCCTAGACCTGTCAATACCAAATTTCAGAGAAATCTGTAAATCTACCTTGCTAATTAGCACACAAATAAATAGTTTAAGCAAAAAGATATATGATATGTAAAAACAATAATTTAGGGGACTTTCCAGCATTATCTACTGATCAGATGATGGAAACCACTAACAGCCTAAGGATAAGATATATGACCAGACCATACAAATCAGCTTGTGATCATCAGATTGAGGTCATCCCCACATACCTTCTCATACTAAACCCTCATCGAGTTTCCCTTAATAGAGGATCTGGAAACCCCCAGAATGCATCTCTCACTCTTAGATGATCCACATTCTTCCTTGAATATATATTCCTCCTTTCCTAAATAAGTCTCTGTGCTTTTACTGACATATGCTGAATTTTTTTTCTGTCACATATGCCAAGAACCCTACTGGTCCTGAATTGAGTCGCCCCCTCTCTGGGAACTCCTCTGGACTTTGGGAGACATTTCTTCTCTCATTGTGTGAGAATCCCTTAATACATGTATGAATATATCTAGTTTAGATTTTCTAGCTTATGACAAGGTTCAGGACATGCTACCCTCAAATATGACACCCTGCCATATTGAATATTCTGAGCTGAAGGAATATGAGAAACAGCATGTGTAGGAAGAATTCTCTGGCCTTCCCTTTAGGCAAGCCATAAGACCTTCATGTGAGGTTCCCTCACTAGACCCAGAGGAAATGTGCAACCTTATTGTGGTGCCTTGCATAGGCATGGGAAATGGGGAACTGTGTGCCACTTATCAAGAAGAGAGAGGAAACGAGATAAAAGGGGAACAAATGGGAATAAAAAGAGACTTTGAACTTAAAAACTCCATGATTAACCTCCTCCCTGCCACAGTCAGGCTCTGTTGGCCCTGACCTCTTGACAGGAGATGGGAAGCTCCAAGATGCTCGACTGGGATGGGAAGAAGCAAAGCTCACCCCAGGCCACAGGCCTTCTGGAAGTAGGCAGGAGCAACAGTGTCAGCCTCCAACCCTCTGAGAACGACTTTCAAAACTCAAGCCATGCCAGCACTCTAGTGCTATTTGAGAAGCTTCAGCACACCAGGGGTGTTTGGAGTCTGTGGGGTTGCTGCATCCATAATAAAGGAATCAAGCTCACCCCTCACATGCTCACCATTTGCCCACCCCATTTACTCATAAGTTGCTCTCCATTTACAAAATTTCCTATAAAACAAGAGCCATGCCCCCAGAGTTGCCAATCTTTCTGCCAGCCTCTCTCTCTCTCTCTCTCTCTCTCTCTCTCTCTCTCTCTCTCTCTCTCATTATCTCTCTGCTGGTATTTTTTTTCCTCAAGAGATGGTCCACATTATTTAAATGTGCACTTCTGTTTTCCCCTAAATAAACCTGTCTGTATCTCTGTTATTGTCTTGGAAATTCTTTCCCAACCCTCACTCCATGCCATGATACTTATGTCTAAAGAAACAGGAACACAGAGGGGAATATGAACCAAAAGGCCTTGCTAAGTTTTCCTCAGTTCATTACACTTAATTTATGACCCTTTGTTTTATCATAATTCTCCATGATTGTCTACCCTTCAACCCTTCATCAAACCTGGTATAAAAACACACAAGTTTAACCAATTCTTTGGTTAAACTGAAGTTTGAGCACTGCCTCCATTTCCTTATAAAGCCTATATAAAAAATAAGTTAGTATGCTTTTCTCTTGTTAATCTGTCTTTTGTAATGAGGGGCCTCAGCCAAGAACTCAGAGAAGTAGAAGGAAAAGATTTTTTCTTTCTTTACATTTACCATTTACCTGGAAAAGTTTGAACTTTTTTTTTTTGTGGTACTGGGGATGAAACCCCAGGGACATTCTACCACCGAGCTACACCCCCAGACCTATTTTGTATTCTTTATTTTGAAACAGAGTCTCACTAAGTTGTGGAGAGTCTCACTAACTAGTTGAGGCTGGCCACAAACCCCAGATCTTCCGGTCTCAGCCTCCCAAGTACTGAGATTACAAATATGTGCCACCATGGTCGGCTAAGTTTGAACTTTTATGTACTTTTGTGTGTGTATGTTTGTGATGCTGGGGAATTGAACACAGGGGAGTTCTACCTCTTGAGTTACACCCTCAGCTCATTTTATTTTTTATTTTGAAACACAGTCTCTCTAAGTTTCTGTGTGCTAGCCTGGAACCTGCAATCCTCCTGTCTCAACCTCCCAAGCACTGGCATTACAGATATGCACCATCACGCCTGGCTTTGGACTTTTATATATTTCTAGAAAACCAACTATTGTATGCAGATTCTCAAATATGCTTATATAGAGATGAACATATTGATGCTATGTGTTTCTTCTAATTTTCTTTCTATCTGAGGTTATTTATCCATTAAATTGAGTATTTGTACTATCTCCTCTTCACTGATTAAGTTAGTGATTATTCTAGACATTTCACTGTTACTTACTGGGATCTAGTTCTATTCTCTTATCAAGGCACATGGAAGACCTTATCTCTCACGTGAATATTTCTAGGCATCAATCAGGGATAGGGACATGTGTCTCATCTAGGCTAAGAGAGAAAAGTCCTTGTGGAACCTTCCAGATTCTCACTGCCTACTGGCAGTGGGAAGCAAAAGCATGTGTTCATGGGGTGGATGCCTGAATTGTTGAGTTACTGAAGGAAAAACAACTGCCTTGGTGATTCTCCTAACACAGTGGATTTTCTGTGTATCAGATATAAAATGTACATGATAATCCACTAGGATTTAGGAGTTGTTTATAATGAAATTTGAAGCCTAGTTTACCCTGACTAATATAGTAACAATGTTATCAATTTTATTGGCTTTTCTAAAGAATCAGTTCTTCATTAAATCTTGAAATTTTGTTTTATATATCAATAATTTTTGCTTTTACTTCATTTCCTTTTCAATTCCCTCAGGTTTAATTTGTCCTTTTCGTAACTCACTCAGTTTAATTTATTTTTATTTTTCTTGATTACTAAAACAAGTATTTAGGGCTAAGGTTTTTCCTCTGAGTAATGCTTTAAATTTTATGTGATATATAGTATTTATATAACTACTTATTTGTTTTAGAACTTATATTTTCCATCATACTCATTATTTAGGAAACAAATTGTATTTTACTATAATTTAGAAGTGGTTATTTTTATTCTTTCTGTTTTTTTTAACTTGAATTTTTGTTACTATGATCATGAAATATTTTCTACTATGATCATGGAATATTTTCTATGTCTTTCTGATATGCCAAAATAAGTCATCTTTGTATATTGTATTATATTGTACAAATCTTCTAGATAGTTCCTGCTTTTCTTCTTCCTGCTTGTTCTAATTTGCCATACATACAAGACTGACCCCTGCAAATTGTAGACTATCCATGCCTTGCAAAGATGCATAGAAGGTCTACAAAATGTACCATATTCTGGACCGTACAACCAAATGAATAAAACCATTCAGACTATATTCTCTATAATAATGAAAGTAAGCCAGACATTAATCAGAAAAAGATAACTGGAAACGTCACTTGAGTTTGGAAATTTAGCAACATGTATTTAAATCCATAATGGGTCAGAGAAGAAATTGCCAGTAGAAATGAGAAAATATTCTGAACTGAATAACAAATAAAATATAAGCTGTCATATCTTGTAGAACATATTAAAAGCTATGCAAATAAGATAATTTATAGCCTTAAATGGATATATTTTGTGTGTTCCTTGGGATATGTGAAAAAGTGTTCAGTCTTGTTATTAAAAATGCAAATTAACATCACAGTGAGATATCACTATATACCTACCATAATGGCTAAAATTAAGAAGAATGAAAATACCACATATTGCAGGGATGTGGAAAAACTAGAAACCTCATATATTGCGGATACTACTGTGAATTGGTAAAATCATTTTTGAAAACTGGAGGTTTTTACTATTCACTGCATATCTTATAATCTAACAATTTCATTCCTAGATAAACACCCAAATAAATATATACCTAAATGCATCAAAAATCATATGCAGGAAACAGCTCAGATACCCATCAGTAGAGTGGGTAAATGAACTGAGTATATTTATTCAAAATATAGCAATAAAAATTAATGAACTACTGCTATGTGCAATGATACTGATGAATTGCTCACATAAATATAATGTTGGGCAAAATGTCCAGACATAGAAGAGCACATACTGCAGGATTCCATTTACATAAAATTCAAACACAAGCAAAATTAGTCTATAGGTTGAGGAATTAAGAGAGTGGTCACTTCTGGAAGAAGAGTGGAATTTTCACCTGGAATGGGACACATGGGTCACTTGTGGAGGGCTGCTAATGTTCTAGTTTTGCTCTGGAGAGTAGCTCATGTTGTGATTATTTTGTGATGGAAAACCTGTGATTTCTGCCTTTTATTTCATGTATTTTCTTTAAAAATGCTAAGTAATTGAATTGGAAATTACTATTTTGTCATGTATGGCAGATATGAACAGGTAAATACTGATCTGAAGTGAATTTAGGTTGCAGAGACAGACACAGGAGAATTAATAGGTTGAAAAAAGGAGCCTTTCAAATTTGCAAGTTCCCACTGTCTTAGCTCCCATTAGAAGCTAGAACTTGTGTTTTGAATGATAATATGCTTCCTGGTTTTCCCTCCTGAGTAATTCAGATATAGTCACATTAAACATTTGCTCTTTTATTTTGCCTCCTCTAATTTTATTGTTAGTGGTCATGCTATTTTTTTAAACAAACTTCTTTCTTCCTTCTACATCCTAAAACTTCTTTGCTCTACCTCAAAATGTAATAATCCAATCATTTCTCATCCTCTATACCTTAGTTTTCTTGGCTGAAGTCACTTCATCTCTTCCTGAAGAGATGTGAAAGTTACTACTCTACTCAAAACATTTCAATGGCTTTTCATTCATTGAAAATCAAACTTGAAATGTTCACCTAAAAGGCTGTAGCTGCCTGGGCATGTTGGCACTTGGCGCATGCCTATAACCTTAGTACTTGGGAGGCCAAGACAGGAGGATTTCAGGTTCCAGGCCATTCTTAGCAACAAAGTGAGACCCTGTTTCAAAATAAAAATAAAATAGAGTTAGGGGTCTAGCTCAGAGGTAGAATGCTCCTGGGTTCAATCCCCAGTACCAAAATAAATATAAAAGATCCCTCTGTACCTACTAACTTTATAAAATAAAAATAAAATAGAGTTAGGGGTCTAGCTCAGAAGTAGAATGCTCCTGGGTTCAATCCCCAGTACCAAAATAAATATAAAAGATCCCTCTGTATCTACTAACTTTATTCTAGCCACACTGGCCTCCTTTTTACTCTTATAAAAACTAGTATGGTTCTACCTCAGGTCCTTTGTACTTGATGTTCCACCTGTCTGAATTACTTTCCGTAGACAGCCATTTTGCTTATTCTTTCTTTCTGGATTCTGCCCAAATGTCACGCCCCACAGAGGTCACCCTACCTAAATCAACACACCCTTTCTCACACAAATCACTCACCATCCTTTTTCTCTGCCTTTTCCCTTTCAAAACACTTATTACTACATAACAATATATTGAAAATCTTCATAATTATTTAGGTTTCCATATTCTGTATTAGATTATAACTGATATGAGAAAATAGATTTTTGTTTTATTCCAATTTGTATCTTCAACATATAAAAGAACAGTAGGTAAAGTAGGACTAAATAAATAAATTTCAAATTTATGAAAAGCTGAATAATAGAATAAACATTAATTAAACTGCTAGACTGTGATACGCATTTTGCGGGTGTACTTTGATGGACCATTTTTTAACATTCCCTTTCTCTATTTGACAAAGTTGTTTTCAGAAATAGCCATGCAATAATCACTAATAATGATCATTTTCTTGATTTTGTCTTTAGTCTCAATATAAATAATTAAAATTAAGATAATATATTTAAAATTTAACAGTATTACTTAAATTCAATAAAATTCTTTCATCTAGTACCTACAATTCACACTTACCAAATAAACATAGCACATTTTATAATTCACATTTGGCTGCACTATTTGAAATTCTAAGTACAAATAAGAATTCAAAGTGGTTACATAGAATGACAGAAGTGATAGAATTGAAGAAACTTAAGTTCTCTTTATTCATTTTTATAATCACTGTGCTATCATTGTTCATTTATTTCAAAGCTATTATCAACATTCGAGAATGTGCAATAACACTGGGTTTAGAGACAGAAACTCTTCCAAAGTGACACTGGATAATTCTGAACTCTTATGCGCTTACTCTCAAAAGGAATGTATAAACTGGATATGGTGGAGAACACCTGTAATTCCAGCACTTGGGAGGCTGAGACAGAAGGATCGTGGGTTCCAGGCCAGCCTCAGCAACTTAGTGAGACCCCATTTCAAACTAAAAAATAAAAAGGACTGAGGGTATAGTGTGGAGGTAGAAAGACTCTGGGTTCAATCCTCAGTATAAAAAAAAACCTCCAAATGTTAAAAATTAGACAGGATTTATTCTCTATTTTATTGGGAATGATTCAAAAGAATTCTAAGGATTTTAAATTCTAAAAGGAATTTGTAATTCTAAAACTTGAAAACATTTAAATGATTAGTATTTTGGTGATATGGTGTATGCAATAAACTGTTTGTGCATATGAAAAATATCTATTCTCCTAAACCACTTTCAGAAACTGATCTTTGGAAAAGAGTCATGGATAAAAGTATGAAAACAACTCAGTGATAACCATTTTGTATTTACAAAATCAAACAATATTCAACAAAGTATTGGTTAAGTAAGGGACTAGTGTGTAGCCATTAAAATAATGATAAAGTCATATTTATATATCATATCTGCTATGGTTAAATTTAGAAATTTACTAAAAAGGATGATGTATAGTTCTTAGAAGCTCCAGGAGGGCTTGGAAGCCTCAGAGTAAAGGATAATGCCCCAAATCAATGCTCTACAGGACACAGTAGTGACCATGATACTAGAGGTGGCAGCATAGCTGCCTCTGGAGAAGGGAAATAGGGGCCACTGCTATTGTCACTGGAAAGGAATCATAAATCATTTCATAAATAATGACAAAGTGTTTAATAAATAGACCACACAGGAAGTCATCTATGCCTGAGGTTATAGTTGGGTCAAAAAATATAACCTAAATCATAAATAAATCATTAAATTATGCACTATGTTAGGAATGGATGAGTGATACAGATAAAAAATCTTAATGTAGGTCGAAGGATCCAAGATGGCGACTGAGTGAACCGTCTTTTCACAAACGCGGAGATTTGGATCTAAATTTACCATAAAAAGATCTCTTCAACAGAAGGAAAAAAGCGAAATTTGAAACACAAACAAACAAAGAAGTTCAAGAAAGCAGAGCGGGGACAAGAAAAGTCGCCACCGGCAGCTATCTGCGCTCCTCGCTCCGCGCTCC
>PVLC010005664.1:0-22963 GCA_004027655.1 Graphiurus murinus
TGTAATCCCAGCATTCGGGAGGCTGAGACCGGAGGATCCGGGTTCGCGGCCAGCCTCAGCTACCTAGTGAGGCACTCCGCAACTTAGTGAGACTCGGTTTCAAAATAAAGAGTAAAAAATAGGACTGGGGGTGTAGCTCGAAGGTAGAACGCCTCTGAGTTCAATCCCCAGTACCGCAAAAAAAAAAAAAAAAAAAAAATTAGGAAAAGGGTTAATTTTTCTGTATTTACAGTATACATTGGTAAATCTGTTTTGAATAGTTTAAGCTACAACTATTTAAAATTTTAAAATTGCACTTCATGGCAGAGTCAGCATAACCACTGAGCTAGGAGTTTTTCTACTTGCTGAGGCTGTCCTCCAACCTGTGATCTTCAGCACCCAGTTACTGTGATTACAGGCGTACACCACCACACCTGTCTTGTCCTGAAAATTATTGGGCAAGTAACTGAAGGAGAAAGGGGAATTAATGTTTTTGAAGGTGAAATAGGTGCATTTATAGTTCTTCTTTTAGTGGTACCTACCAAAAAGGTAAAGCAAATAGTTGAGGAAAGCTTGGCCCCCCTTGGGAAAGAAGGTATATAGCTATATTGGCAAAAATGCCTCTCTCTTCTGGACATTACTCAACTCAGTGTAATGTCTGTCCATTTTGTAGGTAGTGAATATGGTGAAATCACCATAGAGACGTGAGCTTAGTGAGTCCCGGTCTGTGCTTCCCTAACTGCCTCAAAGAAATATGTTGTGACAGATCCAAACCTGAATTTATCAACTTGTCTATTTTGACGGCTAAGCTTTTTTTTTTTTTTTTTTTTTTTTTTTTTGTGGTACTGGGGATTGAACTCAGGGGCTTTCTACCTCCGAACTATATCCCCAGCCCTATTTTTTATTCTTTATTTTGAAACCGAGTCTCTCTAAGTTGCGGAGTGCCTCACTAGGTAGCTGAGGCTGGCCGCGAACCCGGATCCTCTGGTCTCAGCCTCCCAAATGCTGGGATTACAAGCGTGCGCCACCACGCCCGACTTTTGACGGCTAAGCTTAAGGCCAGTCTCATGTTCTTTCATTAAAAAAAAAAAAAAAATCTTTAAAAAAATTTAAACAGTTAAGTAGAAGGTGCTTCCACTGAGTTACATTTGAGGTAATTTGTGGGGGGCGGGGGGGTAGTGGGGAATAAACCCAGAGACTGCCTCCAGCCCTTTTTTTTTTGAAACATGTTCTTGCAAAGTTGCCAAGGCCGGCCTCAGACTTGGTGATCCTCCTGTCTCAGCCTCCTGAGTAGGCAGAGATTTACAGGAGTGCACCACCACACAGGACTGCTACAGGGTTCGTTTGCTCATTCATTCATTCATTCATTCATTCATTCATTCATTCATTCGGTGGTACTGGGGATTGAACCCAGGGGTGTTCTACTTCTGAGCTATACCCCCAGCCCTATTTTATTTTTCATTTTGAAACAGGGTCTCACTGAACTGCAGAGGGCCTCACTGAGTTGCTGAGGCTGGCTGTGAACCTGTGATCCTCCTGTCTCAGCCTCCCAAATACTGAGATTACAAACATGCGCCACCACACTCAGCTTGCAAGATACTTTTTGAGGGAGCATGATAGAGGGCTTACAATGACTTTATGAAGCCAGAATCAGTGTCAGTTATCTTTCTTTAGGTCCTCTGTTGGCAGACATCAGAAGTAGACTCTAGCCGGGCATGGTGGCGCACACCTGTAATCCCAGTACTTAGGAGGCTGGGACAGGATGATCGCAGGTTCAAGACCAGCCTCAGCAGTGTAATAAGACTGTTTCTAAATAAAAAGTAAAAAGGGCTAGGGGTATACCTCGGAGGTAGTAGAATGTTCCTTCAAGTCCCCAGTACCACAACGAGAGAGAGAGGGGCGGGGGGAGGAGGGACGAGTGGACTCTGAATGCCCCAAGCAAAGTTATGACTGGCATCTCCTTCAGCAAGATGCTGAGAGGGAAAGAAGGCTGCTTCGGGTCTCAGTTTTGCTAGCTCGCGGGGTTTCTGCTTCCAAGTTCAGGTGGCTCAGCCCCAGCAGCGTCTGGTTGCCATGGTCCTCCATACACGTTTCAGAAGAGTCTTTGGCCCAGTTCAGGTCAGGCATCTCCTGCCAGCCTGCTCATGCCAAGGCCTGGGACCCATATTACAGACGTAGCTGCTAGGGGCTCCCCCCTCCCCTTTTGCCATAATGGGGATTGAACCCAGCGGCATTCTACTTCCGAGCTATGCCCCCAACCCTATTTTTTATTCTTTATTTTGAAACAAAGTCTCACTAAGTTTTTGGAGGGCCTCACTAAATAACTGATGCTGGCTGCGAACCCGGATCCTCCAGTCTCAGCCTCCCAAGTACTGGGATTACAAGTGTGCGCCACCACACCCAGCTGGCTCGTCCCTTTTTTGTTTTGAGGGGCTCTCTCTCAGAGTTGAAATCGTTGTAATCTAAGGAGCTCAGTTTTTTACTTTGCAATCTAGCTAGCATATCATGTCAGTTTAAACTCCCAAATGGGAATGTCGTCACAAAATTCCCTCTTATTTATGTACTCTGAAGGTTGATGTTAAATAGCATTGGGTTATAATTATGGAAGGAGGATCTTCTAGGAAAGCAGATAATATTTTTCGAGCTTTTGACTGAACCATTGCCAGTCCTAGAATCCAAGTCTCATAAAATGAGCAGGTCAGCTCCATGAAAATGTTTAAAATGTAAGGTCTGTTAAGTTTGTATCATGTGTCGAAGTAAGAGGTATCTTTAGAGGAAAGGGTATATACTTCAGCCCATGGCAACTTGACTTTTTGGGCAATCTTAACCAGGACTGAGAGAAGAGTTCTTGGAGTAGTGCCTACAGGTAGTTCTCAACCATGCTGTTCATCAGAGTCATGAGCAACAAACAGATTCTTAAGACCCTACTCCCAGCTTTCATGCAGCGAGTCTTGCCTGGGGCCAAGGACCTGTGTTCTTAATCACCAAAACTGGATTGTATTCCAGATAGTGCAAGGACCCCTCTGAGAAATACTGACCCAAAGTGTAGTTCTTGCCCTTCTCCTTTACTTAGCAGGAAACAAAAGAAGTTAGAAGTAGACATAAAACGTTCCCTGACTGTGCCCTCAAACGATGGATGATGGGGTTGCACTTGTTTAGAAAGACAGAGCTCATAATCTACAGGGAATTGACGAGAACCCCAGGTCTCCCAACACACACCTCGTCCTGGCTGAAGCTCACTCTTGGGAAGGAGTCCTCTGAGACCCAGACACCAGCTCAGAAAGATTTCCCAAAGTATTCCCTTGTATTTCTTCTCTGAGAAATGCGCAGGACAGTGCCCAAGGCTCGAAGCTTTCGCAGAGTCAGTTTTATGACAGACTGACTGCCTGTAATCCTAGTATTTGAGAGACTGAGACAGGAGGATTACAAGTTCAAGGCCAGCCTCAGCAACGTAGCAAGACCCTGTTTCAAAATACAAAAACAAAACAAAAGGTCTGTGGATGCAGCTCAATGTTAGAACACCCCTTGGTTCAATTTCCAATATCAAAAAATTTTTTAAAATAGCAAAAAGTTAACAGAAGCTCTTGGATTCATGTGAAACTATTACTTCCCTAACCTGCTTTACCTTCATAATTAGTTACTAAGCTTAGCCAGGCATGATAGTGCACCCCTGTGATCCCAATGCATGGGAGGCTGAGACAGGAGGCTTGGGTTCATGGCCAGCCTTAGCAATTAGCAAGGCCTTCCACAACTTAGTGAGACCCTGTTTCAAAATAAAAACATAAAATGAGGCTAGGGGTGTAGTTCAGGGATAGAATGCCCCTGGGTTCAAATCTCTAGTACCACACACAGACAAAAATTAGTTATCTGGTGGTGCACACCTGTAATTCTAATACTTAGGAGGCTGAGACAGGAGGATCCCAGGTTAGAAGGCAGCCTTGGCAATGTAGTGAGATTTTCGCAACCTAGGAAGACCCTGTTTCAAAACAAAAAATAAAAAGGACTTGGGGTGTAGCTTGGAAGTAGAATGCTCCTCGGCTCAATCCCTCATAACACACACACACACACACACACACACACACTTACACACTTCAAGGAAGTTTCCTGGATCATAAGGACTTGGTATGTTACCTGGTATGAAGGAGGTGTTCAGTCTTCTGACTATGAAATTAAATCTTATTAGAAATAAAACAGAATAGTGGATACTTTGATAGCTTGATTTAAAAAAAATCTATTACGTTTTTCTTGAAGGAATTACACAGGTTTTTGTTTTGTTTTGTTTTTACTAGGGATTGAACCCAAGGGCATTCTACCTCCAAGCCATACCCTCCAGCCCTCTTTTATTTTTTGTTTTGAAACAGGGTCTCGATAGGTCGTTGAGTGTCTCGCTACATTGCTGAGGCCATCCTCAAACCTACAATCCTGTCTCAAGTAGTGGGATTGCAGGCGTGCCCCACTATGCCCATCTTGTTTTTTAATTAATGTGGTTGTTTCTAAATTAAACCTGCATGGGTGTTACATTGAAGGATCTTTCCTGGATAAGCCTTCTTGCAGACTTCCTTTCTCATTGTGACAAGAAGTCTGTCTAGAGAACTTGGTGTATTCAGGAAGTTTACCGGGAGAGACTGGGGTTTAGTTCACAGACTCCAGCACAGGGAATAAATGGTCCTAGATGTGAGGGAGGCTCCGTTCCACTAGCCACCCTGCTCTCCAGGCAGAAAGAGACCTGCCGTTTTCTTGAGACATTTGGGTCTTGCTCAGCTGAGGACCCGGAGCAGGAGGTGGAGCTGTGTAGTTGTCAGCATTTCTGATGAGCTGTCTTAGCTTCCAGGAGACCAGGTAACCTTAATGGACATCTCTTTTGTGGGGTGGGGGGAGGGGGGGTTCTTGTGTTGTTCCTGCATTCTGTTTCTTATTTTATAGAATGAGATTTAAAACGCAGCTTATAAAATAATATAACTAAAATAAAAATCTTTAACAAAAAAATTGGTACAAAGTGAGGCATCTATTTGAATTTAAATGGTTGAGAGCAGCTTCTCCCAGGAAGGCCAGGGTCTTTGTCAAGGCCTAGTGTCTGCTCTCTTGGGTAAATTCCCCTCCTTGTCTAGCTACACTGTAACCGCTTTCCTTCTTTGTGATCCTTCTCCTCTCTGCCTGAGCCCGCAGAAGACTGGGCGAGCCTCCTGGCCAGGGGAGGCTTGCTGGCTGTCACCACCCGCCTTCCAGGCCTGAGGTCATTAGCACCTCTGTGCTAGCCTGATCCTGGGAGAAAACCTAGGGACTCCGTACAAGTTGAGTCCAGCCGTCAAGGGCACCAGATAATCCTGGGGGCCTGAGGAGTTACGCGCTGGGCGGGGGCGCAGAGTGGGGACGTTTGGGTCCCTGAGTTGAAGTGGACCTGTGTTCTAGTGAAGAATACTGGAAAGTGAGCCCCTCTCGTCTCAGTCTGAAACACTAAACAGTGAGGAGTGCTGGCCTTTGCCTCGTCTGCATTCTCTTTGTGAAAAGCGAATGAGGCATGTTTGATAAAGTTCTTGGGAAATGCTGAGTCCTCACCCAGTGCAGACTGATCCTGGGCTCAGGCTGCACGCGTCCCGGAGTGTCTGGGAAGCTCTTCCCTCTTGGCACATTCCTCACTAGTGGGCAGAGGCTCTAATGGAATGGCAAATTCTTTGACTAAAGCTGTCTGACTCTGTCTACGAGCCTGGCGGCACACGTCGTTCCCGGGAGGTCGGTGTGGTCCCGTGGGACGATTGGTAGTGGCGCTGCCGCTGTAGTGGCGGGAGGAAGACAGCGTGTGCTGTCTTTCTCTCCTTGTAAGGACACTGATCTGTCATGGGAGGGGGCCTTCCTCCATGACCTCGTGTACCTAATTACCCCAAATGTCTCCCCTCCAGACCCCATTACCGTGGGGGTTACAGGGTGGGGGACACAAACACCCAACCCATAACAGTACTTCACTTTCCTAAGCCTCAACTTCATCATCTAAAAAGAGAAACAACACCTACCTCTAAGCTGGCTCTAAGATGGGACTTAGTAAGCTCTCAAAGACAGTTGCTGCTCTCTTGCTGCTGCTGTAATTGTTAACATTATCAGATTTCACAGCTAGGCTGGAGGTGGTTTTGATGCTCAATAAGTAACGGGAGTGGTGAGCTCCAGTTCTAGAAATCCTTACATGCCTGCCCATGTTCCTCGGCATGGGAGCGCTCTGTGAACCTCCTCACGCCCACTTGTGCTTTCTGTGCGAGCCCCTCACGCCGGCCTGCCTTTCTGGTCATGTATTCTGTCTTTGCCTTCTCCCTCTGTAGTTTTCTGCGATTTCTTTCTTTCTGTACTCCTTTCCTTGGTTTCTGACACTGTATTCTTGGTATCATTTTCTCTTCTGCCACTTTTTTTCTTCATCATTCATTATAAAATAGCTTACAGTTTATGTTCTTTGCTATATGTTAAAGTCTTTACTTCAGAATCTAGTGTTGAGCCAGGGTGGTGGTGTACACTTGTAATCCCAGTCCTTGGGAGGCTGAGATAGGAGGATCACAGGTTCACAGCCAGCCTCAGCAACTTAGACCCTCCGCAACTTAGTGACACCGTGTTTCTAAATAAAAAATAAAATAGGACTGGGGGTGTAGTTCAGATGTAGAATGCTCCTGGGTTCAATCCCAGTACCATACACACACACACACACACACACACACACACACACACACACACAAGAATCTAGTGTCAGCTGCTGTAAATCCCAGTACATGGGAGGTCGAGTCAGGAGGATTGCAGGTTCGAGGCCAACCTTGGCACTTAGCAAGACCTGTTTCAAAATTTAAAAATAGGGTTGGGGGTGTAGCTTGGAGGTAGAATTCACTCCCCAACACCACACACACATCCCAAAGTGTCTTCCATGGGGCATTTTCCCGATGTGGTGGTGGTGTGTGTTTTCTGCTCCTGGTTTAGAGTTCGGCTTCACCAGTGTTGCCTAGGACAGGCCAGTCTCAGAGGTCTGACTTCACTCAGGCGTGCTTGTGGCCCACCCAGGAATACAGGCTTTGACACTCAATTCTGCTTAAAGAAGAAGCTGTTTCACGCATCCTCTCTTTCACATGATCTGTGCTCTTCCTCCAGACCTAGCCGTGAGGAAGACCGCCTCCATCTTGGATGGGGTGGCGCTGCCGTTCCCGGGGTGTGGCGCGTGCTGACCGCCCAGCCCTCATGGTGCACACGCAATCCTTTCAGAGCTACCAAGAGAACGTCAGTTATCTGAAGCCTGTATTTTCCCACATTTAGCAACATTTGCACAATATATTTTCACATGTAACAGCGCATCCTTTAACCATGGTAATTAAGTCATCTTGAATAGATATAGTTATACTTAATTATGGATTTTATGGTGTAGTTGGTGTAAGTTTGTGACACACATAAAAAAATGTATATTGTTTATGGTGAATGTAAATGCTTGAAAATTATCATTTTTCAGTTTCTTTTAAGGAAAGGCCTGTATAATTAGTGTGTGTATTGTAACAAAATTCATTTTAATGTCACCATCAGTCAAGTGATAATATAAAGATTGACTACTCCAGTCAGGCATGGTGGCTGGTGCCTGGAACCCCAGTACTTGAGAGGTTGAGACAGGAGGATGGCAGGTTTGAGGTGAGCCTCAGCAAAGAAGTGAGACTCTCAGCAACCTAGAGAGACCCTGTTTCAAAATAAAAATAAAACAGGGCTGGAGGTGTAACTTGGGGGATAGAATGCCCCTAGGTTCAATTCCCAGTGCCACAAAAAAAAAAAAAAAAAAAAGTCGGGCGTGGTGGTGCACACGCTTGTAATCCCAGCATTCGGGAGGCTGAGACCGGAGGATCCGGGTTCGAGGCCAGCCTCAGCTACGTAGTGAGGCACTCCACAACTTAGTGAGACCTGGTTTCAAAATAAAGAATAAAAAATAGGGCTGGGGGTATAGCTCGGAGGTAGAGTGCCCTTGAGTTCAATCCCCAGCACCACAAAAAAAAAAAAAGTAGACTCCTTTATGCTCTGTAATGTTGTGGTGGGCAAAAAGCATGTTGTAAACATGTATTACTTCGAGAATGTGAAAATTCTGGCCGTTCTAGGTTGATATTACCTGGTATAAGAGCGTGAAAAAAGGGACTGATTACTTTAGACTGAATTTTATTTTACTTCAGTTTTTGGAGATACTTTTGACATAAAAATTATACAGTATGATTCCAGAACCAAGAAACAATAGCAACCAAAAAAAAAAAAGGTATATTCCCTTTACCTTTCATTTAGTTGCAGTGCTCTTATGAAACAAAAGTCAGTAAGATATTCACATAGCAAGTCAGCACATGGCACATGGATAGATCACAGCACCATTAGCCATTAGGGAAATGCAAATTAAAACCAGCATCACTACCTACCTGTCATCATAGCTAAAACTATAAAAATGATAGCGCCGTATTGTGATGAGGATGCCAAATAACTGGATCTCGCCAAATAACTGGATCTCGCATGCATTGCTTGAAGGGATGTGAAATGGTATAACAATTCTAGAGAACTGGCAGTGTTCTGAAGGACTAACCCCAGCAGTCGCGCTCTCTGGGTATTCATCCCAGTAAAATGAGAACTTACTTGCATGCAGAAATCTGTTCATGAGTGCTTATAGTCATGGCTCTATTTGTAATAGCCAGAAACTGGAAACAGCTCATCTGTCCTTCAGTAGGTGAATGATTAAACAAACTATAGTCCATCTATATCATGGATTACTATTCAGCAATAAAAAAGAATGAACTATTGATAACACACAGCAACCTAGATGAATCTCCAGAGAAATATGCTAAGGGGAAAAAAAGATAACCCCCAAAGGGTACAATACTCTATGATTTCATTTATATAACCTTCTCTTTAAAATGACAAAAATCTTAGAAATTGACAAGTTAGTGGTTGCCTGAGACTAGGAGGGAGAGAGGACAAGAGGGAAGAAGCTGTGGTTGTAAAAGGGCAAACAGAGCTGGGCGTAGCGGCGCATGCTTGTCGTCCCAGCACTTGGGAGCCTGAGACAGGAGGATCGCAGGTTCGCAGCCAGCCTCACATACTTAGTGAGGCCCTCTGCAACTTAGTGAGACTCTGCTTCAAGATAAAGAATAAAAAATAGAGCTGGAGGTGTAGCTCCCAGGTAGAATGCCTCTGGGTTCGATCCCCAGTAATACACACACACACACACACACACACACACACACACACACACACGAGCGCGCGCGCGCACACACACAGCAAATGGAGGGATCCTTATGATGACGAGCACATTCTGAATCTTGACTTCGTCAGTGTCGATATTCTGATTGTGGTGTTGCACTAGCACTTCCCAATTAGGTGAAACTAGGTCAGGATGCATTGGCTCTAGCTGTGCTCTTTCTTAGAAATGCCTGTGAATCTCACCAGTGCTGTGTGCCTGTCTGTTTGCACCACATTGGATCTCACTATGATATATAATACAATGCACCAATAACAATATATTTAAAAAGAAATATCTGAATCTACAATGATCCCAAAATAAGAAAGGTTAATTTTTAAAAATTCAGTGAAATCACTGGGCACAGCGGCTCACTTGTGTGATCCCAGCTTCTCAGGAACCTCAGGCAAGAGGATCACAAGTTCAAGGTGTGCCTGGGCAACTTAGTGAGCCCCTGACTCAGAATCAAACAGGTAAACGGGCTGGGGGTGTGGAGAGAGGGCTTCTCCCTGGGTTCGACTGCTAGCACCACAAAAGGTTTCTTCCCATTGAGATGTTATATGCACACTCGATATTCTAGTGAAACACCATTCCTTCACCACACTTTTTTTTAAGTCCATCACCACACTTTTTTTTTTTTTTAGTCTCATTAGTTCATTTAACCATTCCTTTATTCATTTAGAAAATATATGCCAGGTGCAATGGCCCCCACCTTCCCACTCCTTGGGAGGCTGAGACGGGAAGATTGCAGGTTTGAGGCTAGCCTCAGCAATTTAGCAAGATCCTTATCAACTTAGCAAGATTCTGTTTCAAAATAATAAATTTTTTAAGATTGGGGGTGTGACTCAGGTGGAATGCTCCGACTCAATCCATGAAGAAAGAAACTATTGAGTATTTGATGTATGCCTAATTCTGGTGTTGTTATCAGGGTAAAATCAATTTTTCAAAAACCAAAGTGACAGCTTATAACTTTTAATAATTATGACATAAAGGATGCCATCTTATTTTACTGTATGATAATAAGTTTTACCACTAGTATACGTTGCTCAAAGCCTTTTATTGTAAGTACATTGTGGGGCCTTAATAAAATAACGTTTTTTAGGGTAAAATTATTGTGGCTATGCTTCGTGGTACGCGCCTGATAGACCCTGATCGTACATCTTTGTGTTTAAATGGAAAAGACTGCTTAGTGCAGTCGGGGCGCTGCCGTGGGCTCTGCTCCCGGGGACAGGGTGAGTTTCTGTGTGGGCGCATGGACTGGCATTCTTTCTCCCGGTTCTACTCTGGCCTTACCTAGCAACACAGAATGTGCGTTTGGAGCTTTGCAGGCATGGAACTTTGAGCTCAGAGCAGCTGTATGCAGAGCTGGTGTAGAGAGACTAGGTTGTCAGTCCTGTGGCTCAGTGAAAGTTGACTTCTGAATGAGTCTCTGCATCGCATCGCCCCCAGGAGACTGACTCCCCTAGGTTGTACTCTGACATAATAGGGTGATGGCGTGTCCCAGCTGCTGGAGATGACATGTGACAACCTTAAAACTAAAAGGTTTGTTTCATTTGGGGACTTTGTGGACGACTCGGGGGTGGGATGGAGCCAGCTGTAGCTGCAGCTCCTCTCTTCTGGCCTTTCTGGAGGACTCTGCAGACTTCTGATGATCTTGATTTGAGTATCACTGAACTGAGGAACCAAATTAAAACACTTTTCTGTGCTTTAAACTTTATAGAACATGAAAATATGTTCCAGTGAGTTGTGTTGAAGCATTGGAGTTTTTCCCTAGAAGTAATGTTATAAATGGGTTAGACCTAGGCTAGCTCACCGTAGTTTATTTAATCTAGCATGCTCTGAACAGTAGTTTCTACAGTACAGAAGCCAGTTCTCGTTGCTGCCTTGTTTCTGTTGGAAGATGAGTTGCTGGTTTTTCAGGGAGCGGGGATCCTCTTTAGTTTTTTCTACATGGCTGTTGTGGCCAGAGTGGATGCGGGAGCCCCAGTGTCCGACAGTCTGGGAGGAGGACCGTGGCGTGGTCGTGTCCTTGGCGAGTCTGCAGGTCCTGAGCTTCTGAGGGAGGTCACAGGTGGAAGCTGGCCGCACTTGTGCTGATGGGAAAGGAAGGGCAGCTTCCACAGCCTTGGGACCGCCATGTGGGAACATGTGGCATGGGTACTGACACGGGATACGGGAGACTGGCCAGTTCCAGCCAGCATTGCTGATAATGGTATACTGAAGAGAGTGAGTTTTAGTTGCCACTGTCATTTGTTGTTGTTATCGTCATCAGATCCATAGCTTCGGTGTTGACATCTCATTTAACTTTTTTTCCCTTGTAGTATCAAACCATGAATTATGTGGGCCAGCTGGCTGGGCAGGTGCTTGTCACCGTGAAGGAACTCTACAAGGGCATTAACCAAGCCACCCTGTCGGGGTGCATCGACGTGGTGGTGGTGAGGCAGCAGGACGGCACCTATCAGTGTTCGCCTTTCCACGTGCGATTCGGGAAGCTGGGAGTCCTGCGGTCCAAAGAGAAAGTGGTGAGTGCGGTGCAGTGCCCACGCCCGCCTGCCCACCTGCCTGGTGGGACAAGTGGGTGCCCGTGAGCAGAGTCAGGGCAGTGGGAGCTTTCTGCCCCTCCCCCGTTAAAACCTGCATGATGTTGAAGACAGTGGACAGGAAGTCAGTCTGTAGGCATTGTGTCTAAACTGAGAAAGCCCTATTACAGGAAATCTCTCCAAGGGAAAAAGAAACTGAAAATTATTATAACTCTACATGTTGAAACTCAGAAGAGCAAAACAGAGAAAGGAGAGTTTATAAATAAGGACGCTAGGTTTATTTAGAAAAAATTTTTTCCTTTGCCTAATATAGCACTTTAAAATATTTAGGATGATGCTTTCATACTAATTGTGAATGGAAAAGACTGATGTCATCAAAAATAGGTTCCATTTGTTTAAAGGAAAGTAAGGCCGCATTTTCATTTGTTTGGGCAAACTTGTAAAATCTTATTTGTAATCTAAATTCACTGTTAGCTCACCGACCGTACACTGGTTGACTTTCATTTGTTTCATTCAGAAGGAAGGTGTTTGTGTTGGCTTGCTTATTGTCATATCGCACTCTTCCCTCGGGTTGTGGAGCAGTGGGGAGGTTTGTTAGAATAGCGGGAGACAATCAAGTTTAAAACCTGAGTTAGTGATAAAACTTTGCAGGTACATAGAAGGGTTTTCCTTTCATTTGTCCCACAGCCTCTACTTAAATAATGTAGGGAGCTTCTGTTAAGATTTTCAAGCACCAGGAGGGATTCTTTTTTTTGCGGTACTGGGGATTGAACTCAGGGGCATTCTACCTCCGAGCTACACCCCAAGTCCTATTTTTTATTCTTTATTTTGAAATAGGATCTCACTAAGTTGTGGAGAGCCTCACTAAGTAGCTGAGGCTTGCTGCGAACCCGGATCCTCCCATCTTAGCCTCCCAAGTACTGGGATTACAAGCGTGTGCCACCACGCCCAGCTTAGAAATGATTAAATACTTTCTAGGTCTTTTTTTTTTTCTCTCTCTCTCCTTGGTACTGGGGATTGAACCTAGAGGTATTCTACCTCCAAGCTATACCCCCAGCCCAATTTTTTTATTTGGAAACAGTCTCACTAGGTTACTGAGAGTCTTGCTAAGTTGCTGGGGAAGGGTTCAAACCTGTGATCCTCCTGTCTCAGCCTCCCTTGTACTGGGATTACAAGTGTGCACCACCATGCCCGGTTTAGGTCTAACTTTTAGTTGAATAAATTTTATTTAACATTTAAGTCATCCTGAGACACCTAAAATTTAGGATTATGGAGTAAACTTAATTTTTCCCTGCTTCCTTGCTTATAATAGCCTAGGAGGGAAAATACATATTTTTTAATTCAGTGAGCTTCTTCCTGTGATTCTAGATGAACCTCCTCCTAGGTTGGAGTTGCTTCAGAGATCTCAGATGACTACAGGTACATAAACAACTTCTACTAGGCTGAAGTTTCTTTACAGTAAATACTTGCAGTAATATAAACCATTAAGAAGGCTGAGCCGGGCGTGGTGGTGCACGCTTGTAATCCCAGCATTTGGAAGGCTGAGACCGGAGGGTCCAGGTTCATAGCCAGCCTCAGCTACCTAGTGAGGCACTCCACAACTTAGTGAGAACCCTGTTTCAAAATAACAAAAAATAGGGCTGGGGGTATAGCTCTGAGATGGAATGCCTCTGAGTTCAATCCCCTGTACCACAAAAAATAAATAAATAAATAAAAGAAGGCTGACTGGAAAAATTAGGGTTAATGTTTGTCTTGTGGGAAATGATTTATGTGGTTATTCCTTTTAAAAAGGAAATTTGGAGCCGGGCGTGGTGGCGCACGCTTGTAATCCCAGCATTTGGGAGGCTGAGACCAGGAGGATCCGGGTTCGAGGCCACCTCAGCTACCTAGTGAGGCCCTCCGCAGCTCTGTGAGACCCTGTTTCAAAAAAATAAAGAATAAAAAATAGGACTGGGGGTATAGCTTGGAGATAGAATGCCCCTGAGTTCAATCCCCAGTACCACAAAAAAAAAAAAAAAAAAAAAAAGGAAATTTGGTTTTGTGTAAAATAATGACTTTATTAGTATCTCTTAAATTAGATAGAATGTTATATTCTATATTAACTGCCCATTTTCCCACTTTCTTTCATAATATCCATTTTTAGCTTTGTTTCATAATTCTCATACAATAAACTGCACTTATTTCAAGAATACAGAATAAGTTAACTTATGTTTGTGCCCAGGAAGCCAGCACCGCAGTCAACGTAAGGAGCATTGTGTCCCGGCCCGCTGGCCTCCCCATCCGTAACCGTTCCCCAGTCTCTGTTTTGTTTTTTAATGACACAGGCTTATCTTTTTAACTCATTTTTTAGCTCATTTTAGACTAAAATTAATTTTTTAGTTAAATTTAGACTAAATTTTCGACTGGTTTTAAAAGTTTTCTTTCATCCACCTTCCTTCTAATGTTACTTTTATGTGGCCAACACATGCACCTACCAAAACCAGAAGTAAGTCAACATTGGTGTCAGGCTGCTAACCAAAGGCCTATCCAGATCTCACCGGTGTGTCCATGGCTGGATAGGATCCTTCTGTTCCAGGGTCCTGTCCCACGTGCTGTAGTCCTGCTTACTCCTAGAGATCTTGTCTTTCCTGTGCCCTCGACTGTTAGGAGCATAGAACGGTTATGCTGTGGACTCCGTCACTTTGGGTTGGCTGACACTTCTCCTTCAGGGCAGGAACAACCACCAGACCCTTCAGTGAATCAACCCAGGAGGCCACCATGCTGCACTGTCTCTCTTGGTTAATGATGTCTGCTAGGTTTCTCCACTATAAATTTACTTGGGGGAGAAATTTTTACTATTTACTAAGCTTATTGTGCAAATACCCAGTTTCTCCTTATAAATCCACCCATGAATTACAGCATACATTGATGAATTTTGCTTAGAAAATTATTGATGTGGAGCTGGGCGTGGTGGCGCACGCTTGTAATCCTAGTACTTGGGAGGCTGAGATGGGAGGATCACAGATTTGAGGACAGTCTCAACAAATAGTGAAATTCTCACCAACCTAGTGAGAGCCTGTTTCTAAATAAAATAAAATAGGGCTGGGAGTATAGCTTGGAGGTAGAATGCCCCTGGGTTCAATCTCCAGTGCCACAAAAAAGAAAGAAAATTATTGGGTGCTGGGGATTTAACCCAGGGCTATTCTACCTCTGACTACACCCCCAGCCTGATTTTATTTTTTTATTTTGAAAAGGAGTCTCTCCGTTTCCAAGGCTGGTGCTGACCCTGATATGCTTCGGTCTCAGCCTTCCACATGTGGAGGTAACAGGCATGTGCCACCATGCCTGGCTCTGAAACAGGGTCTCACTAAGCTACCCAGCTGTCCATGAACCTGCAATCCTCCTGTCTCAGCCCCCAAGTACTGGGATTACAGCATTGCACCACCACATTCAGTTGGGTTTTTTCCCCGTCATTCCTGCTCCATTTAGTAATTGAAATTCTACTTATTGAAGAGTTATCCCTGCTCTTCTATATAATTATTCAATTATTTATGTTGATGTGAACTCATTAATTTTTTAATATGGGTTTTCCTTTATCTGTTATTAAAACTACTTAGTTGCTCAAATTGTCCCGTTTTGGCTACTAGTATATATGGCTCCTTCAGCCTGACTCCTTTCTGAAATGCTTCTATCATTTTTAAGCCTCTCCTTCCTGGCCCCATAACATTTTACAAGAAAAAATCTGCTTTCCCTGCCTCAGTTCCGAAATTAACTGGTTTTTTTTTTTTTTTTTTTTGGTTGGTTGGTTGTTTGTTTTTGTGGTACTGGGGATTGAACTCAGGGGTATTCTACCTCCGAGCTATTCCCCCAGTCCTATTTTTTATTCTTTATTTTGAAACCGAGTCTCACTAAGTTGCAGAGTGCCTCACTAGGTAGCTGAGGCTGGCCGCGAACCCGGATCCTCTGGTCTCAGCCTCCCGAATGTTGGAATTACAAGCGTGCGCCACCACGCCTGGCTCGAAATTAACTGTTTTACATCTCCAGAAAGCCTTGGTTTCTTTTACTGGAGAATAGCACTGAGTGATTGATTGATTGATACTGGGGATTCAGCCCAGGGGCACTTTACTACTACGCTACTTCCCATCCCTTTTTATTTTGAAACAGGATCTTGCTAAATTGCCCAGGCTGGCCTCGGACTTTAGATGCTCCTGTCTCAGCCTCCTGAGAGCTGAGATTTACAGGTGTGCATCACTGTACCCAGAAGGAAAGATCTGGTCACTAGATGTGCTCATTGCTTCTAGGCTGTCTCAGCTGGCAGAACCAGTAACACATGTATATACATATGTGTTCATGTACATGTACATCTGTAAAAAATCAGAATTTCACATGGATTCCTCCAATTCCAGTGCGTAACCACAGGCTTCCTTCCCACTCTTGTTAGGTAGCTTTGTTTCTCTGACTGGGAAACATGTTTCTGATTATCTGCAACAGATCTACTTATTTGCTCAGTTCTACAAAACACATAAAATAGTTTCAAAATTGCTAGCCTACATCTCTGTGATTAAGAAAAATCTATTTACTACTGCAAAGTGTTTATGGTTCAATATATGTAATTAGTCTTCACACACACTTTGAACAAGTCTGAAGACATTTTTGTAACGGATGCATAGGTGTGCGGCTGCAGGCCTCGGGCAGCAGATCATGGTCCCTGCAGTCAGCTGTTTCTTCTATAACTGTTAGATTTTATTTACTTTTACTTCCAGCCTCATCAGTTTTTGTTTCTTCTGGCCAGCTTCCTTTTCCGATTGTCTGTTTTTATAAAATGCTAGTGAGTTTATCCCTGGGAGATGAGGAGGACTTGCTCTCTGCTTGAACTGAATAACAGATGCTTGATGGCTGGGCATTGGCAGACTCTGAAGAAGAGCGGTGACTGCCCCCGGTCCTGACGGCCTCTGTACTGTGCATTGTGATCCATGGACAGAAGAGCCGGCGGGGAGCTTGCTCACACCTCACACATACTGGGGTTACTGAAGTCCAGACGTGTCCACACTCTGTGAGACAGAGCCTGCCTGGGGCTAGGACTTGGAAAGTGCACAGATATCTATTGATAGTATTTGTCCCATCCTGAAACACTTTGGAAATTGGACAGTTAAATTTCCTATATGTTGAAAAATATAAGTTGTGAAACATTTTCTTTCAATCCCTGGTTATCCCTCCTGCCACCCAGATCTGTTTGGATGTGACATAGGTGGCAGTAATTCTACGGCACCATGGTTCTAGGAAACTCGGCACCAAGTTTGGCTGGAGAACCCAGAGCTTAGGCTTAGTTTCAGCTTGAACGAGAGCCTCTGCTCAGCTGCGCTCTGTTTCTCCTTAGATTGACATAGAAATCAATGGCAGTGCAGTGGATCTTCACATGAAGCTGGGTGACAACGGAGAAGCTTTCTTTGTGGAGGAGACTGAGGAGGAGTATGTAAGTTCTCGAGGGTCATATCCACTTCACATGTGTGGTCACAGAAATAAATGGTCAGGGGTTTTCATGGCTGGTGTATATAAATAATTGCCGCTGCTTAGACAGGCTTAGTTTTATGTCGAGCCAAGTTATCAAAAAGGAGCTGAGGGGATGAGAAACTTTCCTCCACACCAACTTGCAGGCACAGAGAACATGCAGAACATTTTTGTGCTTGTCTTTGTATGTGGGAAGGCACATCTTTTTCTGAGTTTAATGAACTTTCTTCCTCAGTGTCTATTACAGTTTATATGTTGGCTTGAATTCATTCAGTTTTGCCTAAGTAATCAGGCATATCTCTTCAGGCTATATGTGAATGTTTATACGTAAATGACCTTTAAACCTGGAAAATATGATTAACCACTTTGGTTAGAAACATATCCCTAACCTTGAGTAGTCATGTGAATTAATTATGATCTCAAGATATTTAAATTAATTGTCCTTTGTCCTTTTATGAATGATTACATGTTGGGTTTATTTCAGCAAGAAATGTCCAACCCCCTCACCCCTCCTCTGGTCTCAGCCTCCCAAGTACTGGGATTACAGGCATTCGCCACTAAACTTAGCGTGTGCCATCACGCTTGGCTTTACTTGTTTTTATATAACTTTCTTTGCATTTATTTGACCTAAGCAGAATTTTCCTTTATCAGAGACAGGCAAAGAGCAGAATAAAGCATAATTAATGACAGTTGTCAAAAGACTAAAACATTTTTGATGTGCTTCCTAAAATCATATATAATCCGTATTACTGTCATTGTATAGATACAGTAAGCGAAAAGATTGGTTTACCTATAGTTCATTACCTAGTTTCAAGTGCTGTTCTCACAATTCCATTATAAACTATGCTTAGCAAGATTAGCTTGGTGAATGTCAACTTTATCCTTTTCCTATTCTATGTGTAACCTAATTGACCAGATTTTCTGTAGCATAGTGTGTTTTTTTAGAATAAAATCTAATTCAGCCAACAAACATTGGAATTGCTACTCTATGCCACATACTATGAATAAAGTATAGCCCCTACTCTCTAGGAGTTTATAATTTAGAGGGAAATAGAAATTACCCGGAACCCATCTGGTTGCCATTTAGTTTTTGTTTCCCTCAAACTTTCTCGTTTAACTATATGCCACCATCATCCCTTTTAAATCAATAGTTGTAATTTTTTTTTTTTTTTTTTTTTTTTTTGGCAGTACTAGGGATTGCCCAGGAGCATTCTACCTCCAAGCTACAGCCCCAGCCTGATTTTTTAGTCTTTATTTTGAAATAGGGTTTCACTAAGTTGCAAACAGCCTCACTAAGTAGCTGAGACTGGCCACGAACCCAGATCCTCTGGTCTCAGCCTCCCAAGTACTGGGATTACAAGTGTGCACCACCACACCCGGCTCAATAGTTCTAATTCTAACTCTGTTCTTTTAATAGTTGCACAATATCCCATAGTATGGAAATTATTCGCACAATTTATTTAACCATTTTCTTTGTGATAGGCATTCAGATTATTTCTACACATACTCCCCAAACATTGCCATAATACAGCTGGGAAATGCCACTGAAAAACCAGCTGTTAAAAAGTACAAGCACAACTCTGTGTTGACAAAGACCATTAAATTAAGTTCTAGAAATCAGAGATCACAGCCCTCTTCTCCCTGCTTCTGAGGTGTTCAGAATATCTTAGCAGCTGGGTGTGGTGGCTCAGCCTGTCATCCTAGTACTTGGGAGGCTGAAACAGGATTGCAAGTTGGAAACCAGCCTCAGCAACTTAGATTCTTAGCAACCTAGCAAAACTTTTTTCACAACTGAAAACAAAAGGGCAGGGGGGATAGCTCTGTCTGAGGTAGAATGGCCCTGGGTTCAGTCCCCAGTACCACAGAAAAGAGAGAGAGCCTCACTTCAGTGTGACTTTCTGGTCTTTCAGGAATATGGATTTCTTTTCTACCTTTGTGAAAAATGTTTATATTGAATTAATTGTTGCTTTGATCCCCTGTACAGTTTGTCTGGGGTAACTTTTCTTTTTCCGTGTTCTTTAAGGAAAAGCTTCCTGCTTACCTTGCCACCTCACCAATTCCTACTGAAGATCAGTTCTTTAAAGATATTGAGACCCCTTTGGTGAGATCAAGTGGAGATGAGAGACAGTCTCAGAGCTCAGACATCGCACACATCTTGGAAGCAGAGACGGTTTTCACTCCAAGTTCTGTGAAAAAGAAAAAACGAAGGAGAAAGAAATGCAAACAGGACAGTAGGAAGGAAGAGCAGGCCTCTTCTCCTGCTGCAGAGGATGCGTGTGACGTGGCTGCAAGCTCTGACGACGAGAAGCGGGCCCAGGCGAGGTAGGGCTCCGCTGGACGCAAGCTGCGCGCCTGCTGGCCGCTGTGCCGAGGAGAGGGCCTGGGGGAGCCCGCTGCTCCTTTTCTTATATTTTTTTGTCTTGATGGTACTGGGAATTGAACCCAGGGGTGTTCTGCCTCTGTGCTTTTACATCCCCAGCCCTGGTTTTTTGTTTTGTTTTGTTTTGTTTAAAACAGGGTCTCACTAAGTTGCTGAGGGTCTTGCCAAGTCACTGAGGCTGGCCTTGAACCTGTGATCCTCCTATCTCAGCCTCCCAAGTACTGGGATGGCGGGTGTGTGCCACTGCCCCAGCTTGCTCTTGCTTTTCTGGGTGTATTGTTTGGACCTGTTTTTCCCTCCACCATTTAGTGTGGAATTGAGTAGAAGGAGCATTTTCTTTTTTCCTTTTTGTAGACTTTGCCATCAGACATCCTGCTATACCACCAGAGTGTCATTTGTGGCGTGTCTCTTTTCATCTAGTAGCAGCGGGCCCAGGAGGGCGTGTCGTTCTGTGTGGGATCTCCCCACCGAGCGGCGCCTTGTGCTCACCACTTCACCTGTTTCTCAAAAGTGCACGTTCTGGTTGATTTGATTTGATCATCAAAACGTCCTAGGAAGTTAGAGGAAGGAGTCTGTCTTGTTTTTCTGAGAGCTCTTGTTTACCAGCTTAGTCGAAGAGCTCAGAACGTATGCCACGTTTTGAGTCGGCACTGCCTGGGATCTGGAGGTAGAGTTAGAACACGGGTTCTCATTCGAGATTGGGTTTTCTAACACTCGCTTCACTCCATGGTGGCCTGCTCTTCAGTGCCTCCCTTCCCTGCAGCCATTAGACAGGAAGCTGCTGCCCAGAGCAAACACACCTGATCTAGTATGTGTTTTATTTGCTGAGCTTTTGTTTTCATGGTCAAATCTGAAAAAAATTATATGTGATTAGAGCCAGGTGTGGCAATGCACACCTGTAACCCTAGTACTTGGGAGGCTGAGGCAAGAGAGTCGCAGATTTGAGAGTAGCCTCAATAGGTTAGCAAGATCCTCAACAACTTTGTGCGACCCAGTTTCAAAACTAAAATAAAATAACTAATAAAAGGACTGGGCATATAGCTCAGATGTAGAATACCTCTGGGTTCAGTCTCCAGTAACAAAATAAAATATGATTAGTGTATTCTAACTATACTACGTTAGTACATAACATAGTATAACAATTTCCTTTTGGCAAAACTGTTCACAAATTTTTCTGAAATTTTGGAATCTGGATTGTAAATCCTGAGAAAATCTTACATTTTATAGTAATGTTTTAAAATACGCTTTTGCTGATGCATTGTAAGTATGCATCCTAGTGAGTCTCAGAGACACGAGCATGCGTGCGCAGCACTTGGCGCTTCCCTCCCGGCTCCCCCTCCTCTGCCCAGCGTGCAACGAGGCAGAACCGCTGCAGCTGTGTCCTCTGTCGAGCCTCCTTGGCTCTGCTCGCCTCTCTCTGCCAGTCCCCTCCCACCCTTCTACTGGCCGTGTCTGTGTGTGTGTGTGTGTGTGTGTGTGTGTGTGTGTGTGTGTGTGTACGCGCGCTCTCTGTCTCTCTCATCTGAAATTCTTTTATTTCCTATTTTCTCTCTAGTTTCCATATATGAGACAACACATGACCCTCGGCTTTCTGTGATTGGCTGATCTCACTTAGCGTAATCTCTAGTTCCATCCATTTTCCTATAAATGACATGATTTTGTTCTTCTTTGTGACAGTGAAATTCTGTTGTGTGTATATGTACCACATTTTTGTTATTCAGTCATCTGTTGACAGGCACCTGGGTTAGGTTCATACATTGGCTATTGTTGAGTTGTGCTGCTATAAACATGGATATGCATATATCACTATAGTATTCTGATTTTAATACTTCTGGATAATAGCCGGGCGTGGTAGCTCACGCTTGTAATCCCAGTACTTGGGCAGCTCAGACTGGAGTACTTAAGTGAGGCCCTCCACAACTTAAACCCTGTTTCAAAAATAAAGAATAAAAAAAAAAAAAAATAAGGTAGGGAGTGTAGCTCAGAGGAAGAATGCCCCTGGGTTCAATCCCCAGTATCACAAAAAAAAAAAAAATTATTTGGGATATAGATACCAAGGAATGGTATAGCTGGGTCTGTACAATGGTTCTGTTCCTAGATTTTTTTGTGTGTGGGATTGAGGATTGAACCCAGGGGCATTCTACCTCCGAGTTATACCCCTAGCCCTATTTTACTTTTATTTTGAAACAGGGTCTTGCTACTTGATCAAGCTGTCCTCAAACCTAGCGATTCTTCTATCTCAGCTCCCAAGTACTGAGTCTATAGGTGTGTGCCACCACACCCAGCTTCATGATCTTTTGAGGAACCTCCATACTTGATCTCAAACAGTGTATGAGCTCCTCTTTCCCTACATCCTCGCCAGCATTTATTATTGTTTGTATTTTTCTTTTTCGTGTGTGTGTGTGTGTGTGTGTGTGTGTGTCTCTCCCTCTCTCCCTCCCTCCCTCCCTCTCGCTTGGAATTGAACCTAGGAACACTCTACCTCTGAGCTATATCCTGAGCCCTATTTTAGTTTTTGCTTTGAAACATTCTTATCAGATTGTTGAGTCTCCCTATGTTGCTGAGGCTGTTCTTGAACCTGTGATCCTCCTGTCTCAGCCTCCCAAGTACTGGGATTACAGGCATGTGCCACCACACCCAGTTATTGTTTGTATTCTTGATTGCAATTCTGACTAGAGTTAGATGGTGTGTGTGTGTGTGTGTGTGTGTGTGTGTGTGTGTGTGTGTGTAAGTGTGTGTAAGCATTCTACTTTTGAGCTATACCCCCCAGCCTGATTTTTTAAATTTCTTACTTGGAAACAGGGTGTCGCTAGGTTGCTGAGGGCCTCGCTAAGTTGCTGAGGCTGGATGCAAACTTGCGATCCTCCTGTCTCAGCCTCCCAAATACTAGGATTATAGGCGTGCACCACCATACCCAGCTGGTAATTTTTAATATATGAATTTTTTTCACCCATCTTATTATTCACCAGCTATCATGTATGATATTCTTTCTCAGTCTTTCATCACTTGAATATATTAGGTTTTTAATGCATTCTGGCAGAAAGCAGAATTCCTGTCAGAACTAAACAATTAAAATGAAAAGAAACAGAGAAAAAGTACTTCAGGCTCTACAGACCACCATAAACTATACCTATAAATTTTTAAAACCTTAAATATATCAATAATACCTTTTTGTTATTACCAGAATATTAGCTGAGAAGAATTTAATTACATGCTAAATTCTATTTTTATGTATCATTGAATCTCAAAGAATTTTAAGCTACTAAAAAGTGCCACAAGTTCTTAAAGAGATACTCTTCCTTTTTCTTTTTTCTTGTTTCCAATCTCTTATAGGTTATCTATCTTCCCCCCTTGTCTTGGAGA
>PVLC010005664.1:23063-74691 GCA_004027655.1 Graphiurus murinus
TTTTTTTTTTTTTTTTTTTTTTTTTTTTTTTTTTTTTTTTTTTTTTTTTTTTTTTTTTTTTTTTTTTTTTTTTTTTTTTTTTTTTTTTTTTTTTTTTTTTTTTTTTTTTTTTTTTTTTTTTTTTTTTTTTTTTTTTTTTTTTTTTTTTTTTTTTTTTTTTTTTTTTTTTTAGATGGAATTTTATACATTTCTTGGGTACAACAGGGTTAATCACACATTTTTGTTGGGTACAAGCTAGTACAGGTAAAGACATTCATGCACATATTTCTCATTAACCCTTCCCCAATTCCCACCCACCCTCCCCCTATCTCCTGGTCAGTTTAGTGATTGACTTTGAAGTGATCTTGTAAGTACATCATGCTCATTAGGGTGTCCCCCCTCCTCCCATTACCTTCCATTAAGTCAAATTTTTTGTTCACCTAAGAATTCTCCTTCACCTGGAGTCCCTTTCACTGCTTGATTTTAGTACTGTTGAGAACTTGTAAATAGTTCCTTCAAAAGTTTTGTCTTATGTATAAAGGGTATGGGGTGGGGGGCAAGAAATGTGTATTTTTAAGAAAAACTGAAGTACTTACATACCTGAATTTTATTTGAGTTAGTATTATGGTGCTTCCATAGTGCCTTATTCATGCAAATATTTTTGCCATCTAAAATTCTTTTGCTATCCACTAAAAAGCCCACTGAAGTAGCGGGGAGTGTGACATGCCCGTAATCCAGCTACTCAGGAGGCTGAGCAGGAGGATCACAAGTTCAAGGACGGCTTGGGCGACTTCACAAGACCCTGTCTCAAATCTTAAAAAATCAAGCTGAGTGTGATGGTGCACACTTGTAATCCCAGCACTTGGGAGGCTAAGACCAGAGGATTGTGTGTTTGCATCCAGCCTCAGCTACTTAGTGAGGCCCTCTGAAATTTAGTGAGACTCTGTTTCAAAATAAAGAATAAAAAATAGGGCTCGGGATATAGATCAGTGATAGAATCTACCCCACAAAAAAAAAAAAGAATTTTTTAAATCAAAAGGGCTGGGAATGTCCTTCAATGGTGAAGCACTCCAGGGTTTGATTCCCAACGCAAACAAACAAAAACACTGAAGTAATGCTTTTGCCCTCAGAGTTTTGTTGACCTATTTTCTTTGTTAACATAATAAAGCAAAGCTTAGAACTCCTAAACGGTCTGCAGCTTTAACTTAGGAAGTTATATTTCGAAGATATACACCAAATTCCTTGCTAAAATGCACAAGTAAATATTCTGAAGGAATTTGTAAAGGAGAGTGTAAGCAAAGATAGTGCAGAAATATTAGCTCATGCCTCACTCTTCTAAACCAAAGGAAAGGCTGTCAGCCAAATCTGTTGCTGTACCACTCTGGTTGACAGTTAAAATGTTTGCCAGCTTATCTCTACGCCAGCACCTTGCTTCGTTGGCAAGCAGGCATGTCGTAACACGTGTAAACTAGAGTCTGGTGACATTTTTCAGTGGCTTGGTGATTTTGCTTTTTCTGTGGGTCACTAGTGAATTGTAAATGCTGTCACTTAGAGGAATTTTTTCTTGAAGTTTCCTTAAAACTAAATTTGCATAATTATGTAGTCAACAGAAATTAGAACCTACAAAAAATCAGAAAATGTAAGGAGTCATCAGAATTCAGGTTGTATTCTGAAATCAACAGCCTGGGCTCATTAAGAGTTCTGGTTGTAGCTGGGCGTAGTGGTGCACGCTTGTAATTCCAATACTTGGGAGGCTGAGACCAGAGGATCCGGATTCGCAGCCAGCCTCAGCTACTTAGTGAGGCCCTCTGCAACTTAGTGAGACCCTGTTTCAAAATAAAAAAAAAAAAAAAAAATAGGGCTGGGGGTGTAGCTTGGAGGCAAAATGCCTCTGGGTTCAATCCCCAGTACCACACACACAAAAAAAGGAGTTCAGGTTATAGAGCAGGAGTCTCTTGATGAGTCAGGCCACCTTCTTCTTCATCTCCTGAACAGTAACCAGCATCCAGAGAACCCTGAAGGCTCTTCTGTAGAACCCTGCAGGACTGGGGGTGAGCCTACCCTTGTTCCCCTTCATTTCTGAAACAGCAAGGGAGTGTGTCAGGGCTCTGTTCGGTCCTGTTCTGAGGATCTCTTTGATGAGAAATGTCCTATGGCCAAATGCAAACTTAAATTATTAGCTGCACTGAAATGTACTGACTAATGGTAAATAAAGAATGTTAAGATATAAAAGAAAGCCAGGCTCAGTGGCACACACTTGTAATCCCAGTACTTGGGAGTCTGAGACAGAAGGATCACAGGTTCAAGGTCAGGCTCAGCAACCTAGCAAGACCCTGTTTCAAAAAAAAGAAAAAGAAAAAAAGGCCGGGGGTATAGCTTGGAGGCAGACTGTCTGTCCTGGGTTCTATCCCTAATGTTAGTACAGCAAATTGATAGGGATATTGTCATTTTACAATAGTGTCTATGCTGTTAGAACACAGCATATTCTCTTAGAAGCTCTTAGATTTGTATAATATGGTGCTTTTTACTTCTTTTCTTTGTAATTTGTGTGTGTGTGTGTGTGGTACTGGCGATTGAACCCAGGGCATTCTATCTCCAAGCTACACCTCCAGCCCTATTTTTTTTTATTCTTTATTTTGAAACAGGGTCTCACTAAGTTGCAGAGTGCCTCACTAGGTAGCTGAGGCTGGCCGCGAACCCGGATCGATCCTCAGGTCTCAGCCTCCCAAATGCTGGGATTACAAGCGTGTGCCACCACACCCGGATTTGTACTTAATTTTCTTCATATTTCTTTTCTTTGTACTTGAGATTACAACATACCACACATAAATCTCATATCGCCTCTGTCAAATAGATAGGACAAGTGATAGATTTCCAACCAAAGATAAACTAGGGCCCACGGTGCTTTTTGAGTTTGGAGCATTGCTAAACTTCTCTGGATCCTTGATTATTTTATATCTAAAATGGAATGTTACTGCCTCAGATTTGTAAGAAGTGAATGAAGTATCCATAAATCCTTATTTATTGCCCTGTAGAAAGGAGTTTTTAATCACATTTCTCTGCTGTCCTTCCTTTTGTTCCATAGTGATTCCGCAGAGTGTGACAGGTGGCACCGCAGGGCCCTTGTTCATACTTCCCTTGAAAGCGTTAGTTATTCTGTGGTGCTCTTTGTTTCTGTCACTTAGGCAGTTTGTCGATAGATTTGGGGGGCTGTTTTAAAGCTGATGTGAGTGTCATTATTCCTGTCTTTTACAGAGGATCTTCAAATGCTTCCTTAAAGGAAGAAGAGTATAAGGAGCCTTTGCTCTTCCATTCTGGGGATCACTACCCCTTATCTGATGGAGATTGGTCTCCATTAGAGAGGTAAGTATCTTGGGAGTTTCTTGTTTTCTTAAAGGGAAAAATAAGGAGGATATATTAAATAGCTTTTCTGTTATTTGATAGTAATGGTATTTCCCATTTCTCACATACACTAGAGCAACTGAGTGCTTTCTTTTCACACAGTTAACTATTTCTCTCAAATTATTTTGCTCCTAAACTTGATCTGATTTACTCCAACAGTGTTGCCCAGTTGTAGATCTGAATGATCAGCATAGAATTTACCCATCTACTATTCTTAAAATCTAATTGTTTAGTATCAACTACTGACTGTAACTGTGAATAATATAGAGGAAAAGCACACACAGTTATAATGTTTATTCTGCAATTGAATTTTCACCTATTAGCTCTTAATTTAACCTACCTTTCTATGCATTTCTTCTTCTATAAAATTACCTTTCTTAGCCGGGCATGGTGGCACACACCTGTAATCTCAGTACTTGGGAGTCTGAGACAGGATGATCACAGGTTCGAGGACAGCCTCAGCTACTAAGTGAGACTCTCATCAACCTAGTGAGACCCTATTTCAAAATAAAAATAAAATAGGAGCCAGATGTGGTGGCGCACACTTGTAGTCCCAGCATTTGGGAGGCTGAGACCAGGGGATCCGGGTTCGAGGCCAGCCTCAGCTACCTAGTGAGGCACTCTGCAACTTAGTGAGACCCTGTTTCAAAATAAAGAATAAAAAATAGGGCTGGGGGTGTAGCTCCGAGGTAGAATGCCCCTGAGTTCAATGCCCAGTACCGCAAAAAAAAAAAAAAAAAATAGGGCTGGGAGTATAGCTCAGAGGTAGAATGCCTTTGGATTCGATCCTTAGTAAAAAAACGAACAAACAAAAAAATTACCTTTCTCATTGATTTTCTGTGAGAAGCAAATGAGATCATACATACGAAGTGTTTATAGAGAACCTGGAAACTCCTTAGTAAACGCCAAGTGGTGTGTCCACTTCAATAGCATGTTTAGCGGTCTGGGACACAGTCTGTTCACATTTCTATCTCCTGTCCTCTGTCTCCTGCAACAAGACTTGAGTTTTCACTTCTCTTCTGTTCTTGTGTTACAGTACCTATGCCCAGGCAGTGTGTCCTAAAAGCGATTCCGAGCTGGAGGTGAAGCCCGCCGAGAGCCTGCTCAGATCCGAGTCGCACATGGAGTGGACGTGGGGCGGCTTCCCAGAGGCCACCAAGGTAGTGCCCGCTGCGGCTTGCCTGGAGGATGTGTCTGACTGAACACCAGTGAAGAGAGCCTCTGTCTAATAAAACGGAAGCCAGTTCTGGCTGACCTCACTGAATGCGATAGCGCCCTCATGTGGTCATAAACGTAAATCCAGAGTGAACATTTTTCATAACATTTGCACTATACATTTATTTGCAACAGAAGGAATCCAACAATATTTTGTGTTTTTATTTAGTGAATATTAATATTGATTGTTGATTAATATAAGGAAATTTTGAAGGCTTCAAAAGGAAACTAATTTCTACACTGAGATTTTAAATACAGAATTACTTATTAAAGCTTTTTTGCCAGCTTATAATGAAAGAAGAAAAAAACTAGAAAGGTACATTATTTTTTGTGTGTGTGTGTGGAACTGGGGATTGAACCCAGGGACATTCTATCCCTGATCTACACCCCCAGCCCTATTTTTTATTCCTTATTTTGAAACAGGGTCTCACTAAGTTATGGAGGGCCTCACTAAATAGCCAAGGCTGGCTGCAAACTTATAATCCTCCTGTCTCAGCCTCCCAAGTGCTGGGATTACAAGCATGCACCACCACACCCAGCATGGAGTGGTATATTTCTTGAGAGAGAAAACTGTTTACATCCTCTGTTGAATTTAGTTTTTAAAATATATAAACTTTGCTTCTGTCTGTGATTAGGTTTGGAACTTCCTTCCCATGCCATATTGTTTTAACAGAGCCATGAAATAGTCCAAGAACAGTTAGATTTTCATTTAGCACTGTAAGTTGTCCCCCGCAAAAGGAATATTCTCTGCTTGTAGTATCTGAAAATTGTCATAGTTCCTCAGTCTTCCCCAATAATTAACTCTTCATAGTAGATCAGTTATGAATGTAACTCTTTTGTAAACATCATGATACTAAGCCAATTGAAATTATTTTTGCCACCTTTTATTTCTGAGCTTTTCACACAACATGTATTTAATGAACCTCTTAAACTATAAGAAAAATGAACACATTTACCAGCTTAAGGACCAGATTTAAAAAATACCTTTGAAAGCCAGGCGTGGTGGCACACGCTTGTAATCCCAGCATTTAGGAGGCTGAGACTGGAGGATCCAGGTTCGTGGCCAGCCTCAGCTGCTTAGTGAGGCCCTCCGTAACTTAGTGAGACCCTGTTTCAAAATAAAGAATTAAAAAAATAGGGCTTGGGCTGTAGCGCGGAGGTAGAATGCCCCCAGGTTCCATCCCCAGTACCGCAAAAATAAAAAATACCTTTGAAATTAGTTTAATTTTTAAACAATTCAACTTTTCTAGGTCAGCAAAAGAGAAAGATCTGACCATCATCCACGGACAGCTACAATCACACCATCAGAAAACACCCATTTTCGGGTAATTCCCACCGAGGACAGCCTCGTAAGAGAAGTTGAGAAGAACGCTTCAGTCGAAGACACCGCCTGTACCATAGTGAAACCCAAACCCAGGGCCTTGTGCAAGCAGATGGGCGGCGACACGCCCACGGCAGGCCCCGCCCAGCCCCCTTTCGCCAGCCCTCAGGTGGCGCCTTCCGATCCCGACGCAGACGCGGACCACCTTCCGGGCCCCACCGCAGGGGAGCCTCCCTCCGACCCCAAGCCAGCCACGAAAGCGGACTCGCCGTCCAAGAAGAAAGGTAACTGTCTAATGGCATCGCGCACTCTGAACGGAGATGGTGAATCATTTCAGTGTTTCAAATAATATTGATGGCTACCTTTCTATTTGTATTCAATCAGACCTGTTGTATGCTTTTTTTTTCTTGGGTGGTACTAGGGGTTGAACCCAGGGGCCTTCTACCCAGGAGCTACATCCCAGCCTTTTTTATTTTTTATTTCGAAACAGGATCTCACTAAGTTGCTAAGGTTGATCATGAACCTGCAGTCCTCCTGTCTCAGCCTCCCAAGTACTGGGATTACAAGCTTGTGCCACCATGCCTGGCTCTGTCATATACTTTATTATGATTATTTACTATGACTGCCCTATTACTCTATAAATTCCATTGAAGGACTCTTAACTTCCTCACTATGCTCTTCTATCTCTACTTAGTTGACCTTTGAGAAACATTTATTGAGAAAATAAATTATTTAATGAATACAATAATACTATTGTTATTTTGAATAATCTATATTTCTCCAAATCTAGTAAGAATATTTTTTTCTAAACCATGATCCTATCAGGTTCATATGTTGCATTTGATTCTTGATTAGCTATGTCGGAAAAGTGTAATCTTAAACAATTATATGCCTTAACGGAAAAAAAGTAGAATAGAGAAAAAATCATTTTGAGACTAAGTATTTTTTGTAATGACATGGGGCAAAAATAAATATGCATTAATTATTAATGCTTTCATTAATTATTTTCCTCTAAACTGGTAGAAAGAAGATGGGGTCCACCTCTTGGCTCAACAGCTCTCACTTTTGGAATACAAGTTTAATAAATCAGAACATTCTTTTTTTTTTTTTTTTTTTTTTTTGCGGTACTGGGGATTGAACTCAAAGGCATTCTACCTCCGAGCTATACCCAGCCCTATTTTTTATTCTTTATTTTGAAGCCGAGTCTCACTAAGTTGTGGAGTGCCTCACTAGGTAGCTGAGGCTGGCCGCGAACCCGGATCCTCCAGTCTCCGCCTCCCGAATGCTGGGATTACAAGCGTGCGCCACCACGCCCGGCTCAGAACATTCTTACTATTTAAAAATATAAGAGGCACAGTGGCACATGCCTGTAATCCCAGTACTTGGGAGGACTGAGACAGGGGGATTGTAAGTTCACAGCCAGCCTCAGCTACTTAGTGAGGCCCCCTACAACTTGATGAGACCCTGTTTCAAAATACAGAATAAAAAATAGGGCTGAGGTAGAATGCCTCAGTTCAATCTCTGATACCTAAAAGAAAAAAAAAAAAAGTAGCCAGACGTGATGGCACATGTCTATAATCCCAGTACTTTGGGAGGCTGAGTCAGGATGATTGCAAGTTCAAGGATAGCCTCAGCAATGTAGCAAAACTCTCAGCAACCTAGCAAGACCCTGTTGCAGACAAAACATCATAAGAACAAAAAAATAAATAGGTCTGGAGGCACAGCTCAGAGCTAGAATGCCCCTGAGTTCAATCCCTGGTACCACAAAAAAAAAAAAAAAAAAAAAAAAATTCCAAAATTCCAAAAAAAGCGTGTGTGTGTGCACGTGCGTGTGTGTAGTTAGCCAGTGATACTTGGTACAGTAAGAGCATACTCTTTGAGCACTGGCCTTGGGTCCTATTTTCAGGGAAGTAAATCTTAGCTAGAATTACTCGTCATATATAACCTAATAACGACTTCACTTTTAATTGATACTGGGGATTGAACCCAGGGGCATTCGACCTCTGAGCACACTCCCAGCCCTATTTATTTTGAAATTGGGTCTCACTAAGTTGCTGAGGGTCTCACTAAATTTCTGAGGCTGGCCTTGAACCTGTGATCCTCCTGCCTCAGCCTCCCAAGTACTAAGATTACAGGTGTGTGCCACCATGCCCAGATGCTACTTCACTTTTAAAAATATTTTTAACTTGTAATCTCAGCACTTGGGAGGCTGAGACCGGAGGATCTGGGTTCGAGGCCAGCCTCAGCTACCTAGTGAGGCACTCTGCAACTTAGTGAGACTCGGTTTCAAAATAAAGAATAAAAAAAAAAAAAAAAATATTTTTAACACCAAAGATTAGATCAGCCAGGCAATCATTAAATGCAGTAAATATGAGAGGTAGGAAGCTGTTGCCAACATAACATGGCACACTGTTTTATAGTAAACCTCTTAAGTAAGTAGGAGTACACTCTAAAATAATGATCCAGCTGGGCGTGATGGCGCACACTTGTAATCCCAGTACCTGGGAGACTGAGACAGGAGGATCACAGGTTCTTGACCAGCCTCAGCAATTTAGTGGGACCCTCCACAACTTGATGAAACCCTGTTTCAAAATAAAGAATAAAAAAATAGGGCTGGGGGTGTAGCTCAGAGGTAGAATGCCCCTGGGTTCAATCTCCAGTGCCAAAACAGAGACCAATAATATAGTCTAATAAATACACTGACCAATAATATAGTCACTTATTCAAATATATTTAAATACATTTTTAAATATAACCTTGGATGGTTATATTTTTAAATATATTTCTGTAGATCCGGCAGTGCTGTAGGTTTGTTTATTTCAGCATCATAACAAACACAAGAGTAGTATGTTTTCCCAAGATGTCACAATGGCCACAACATCAGTAGGTGATAGAAATTTTTCAGCTTCATTATAATCTTGCGGGTCCACTGTTGTATACGCAGCGTGTCGTTGACCGAAATGTCTTTGTTGCTCGCGTGACTGTATTTCCTTGCTTGCCCAAGTGTTCCCCCTTCTCCATCTCTCTACTCTGGCACACGTTTTTGTTACTTTAAACCATTTGAGAACAAGTTGCAGACACTATAATATTTCTCCCATAAATACCACGGGACACATGTTTTGTGAACTTCTGCAGAGTCAGAGTACCATTGTTACCTTGAAGATTGCGAATTTATGTTGCCCCAGATGTACCACGACTACAGTCCTGCGCCACATGAAGACATTTCAGTCAGCGTGAGGCCAGATGTGTCACCTAAGGGCGTCATCGGCATTTTAGTCTGTAAGCGCACCCCGTGATGTTCACACAACCAAGTCACCTAATGTGGTCTCTCAGACCATGTTCCCACAACTAACTAACTGACGAGCTTTTTTTTTTTTTTTTTTTTTTTTTTGCCTTGTTTTTCAAAACCAGGATCCTATCAAGGTTCACACTGCATTTGATTTTTTTTTTCTTCAATCTTTATTATTTTAGAACAACCCTGCCCCCTTCTCATCTCTTCCATCCTTTCTTCTATCCCTCCACACACCTGCAGAACCCCCCCTTCACCCACAATAATGACCTTTATAAAACCTACCCAGCTGTCTCGTAGACTCATGTTGTGGATGCATCTGATTGATTGCTTTTTCAAGGTGATATCCCCCTGTTCCCATAATTGGACATTAGTTGTAATAGCACTATCCAAGAGAAATGTAATATAAGCCACTTGTGTAATTTTAAATCTTCACATGGTCACTTCTAAAAATTAAATAAAATTAGGTTTAGTAATATATTCTAAGGCAATAAATATTATAAGTTTAGTATGTAACAGTACAAAAATTATTGAGACATTTTGTATTTCTTAAAGTAGTATGGTTTACATCTTTTTTCCCCCTTTTTGGTACTGAGGATTGAACCTAGGGTCATTCTACCTCCAGGCCACATCCCCTAGCCCTGTTTTATTTTGAAATAGCATCACACTAAGTTGCTGAGGCTGGCCTCAAACCTACAATCCTTCTATCTCAGCCTCCCAAGTACTAGGATTACAGGCATGTGGCATGGCACCCAGCTTGTTTTACACTTTTAAAAATCTTTATTTTAAAGCCGGGCGTGGTGGCGCACGCTTGTAATCCCAGCATTCGGAAGGCTGAGACCGGAGGATCCAGGTCCGCGGCCAGCCTCAGCTACCTAGTGAGGCACTCCGCAACTTAGTGAGACTCGGTTTCAAAATAAAGAATAAAAAATGGGGCTGGGAGTATAGCTTGGAGGTAGAACGCCCCTGAGTTCAATCCCCAGTACCGCAAAAAAAAAAAAACTTCACCGTGTATTTCTCTTCCATTTGGGATTTGGATGGTTGAAAATCAATGTAAGTGAGAAAGTTAATACCTTTAAAAATAAAACCCTAGCCGGGCGTGGTGGTGCACGCTTGTAATCCCAGCATTTGGGAGGCTGAGACCGGAGAATCAGGGTTCGAGGCCAGCCTCAGATACCTAGTGAGGCACTCTGCAACTTAGTGAGACCCTGTTTTAAAATAAAGAATAAAAAATAGGGCTGGGGGGTATAGCTCAAAGGTAGAATGCTCCTGAGTTCAATCCCCAGTACTGCAAAAATAAATAAATAAATAAAAATAAAACCCTATTCCCAGCCTCAGCAACTTAGTGAGTCCCTGTTTTAAAGTAAAAAAGACTGAGGGTATAGACCAAGGTAAAACACCCCTGGGTGTTTATCCTAGTACCAAAAAAGTAAATAAATGAATCTTATTCAAATCATGACCAGTTTATTGCTTTCAAACCTTTATTTTCTTGCAGAATTATAAATAAAAATAACTTATATTTCTGGTATATTTTTCTTAAAAAACAGGTGTCCACAAGAGAAGCCAGCACCAGGGACCTGATGATATTTACCTTGATGACTTGAAGGTTCTAGAACCTGAAGTTGCAGCTCTCTATTTCCCTAAAAGGTAGTGTGTGTTCTGTGTCGTGAAGAGTAAACAGCTCTGCGGTGTCCTGTTTCATCTGAGGGAAAGGAGCAAGTGGATTGTCCTTTAACTAATCTGGTTTTGGAAAATATATAAATCATATATGTGTTATTTTGAATATAGTGACTTGAAAATTTTTAATTACCTGTTTCTGAAGGCATTTTCAATTCCTTAAGGAGACATTTAGTTAAACCTACATAATGGTTTTGTGAAGTCAGAATAACACTTTTTATAGTCATTAGTGCAAACCCAGCATTTTTGGGAGAATTCTTTCGCATTTATTTACTCTATGTTTTATAAATCTTTATTTTAAAACATTTTACAAAGAATGCCACTGCTTCTTTGCAGAGTCTCAGTTCCTGGGCCTCTTCTGAGCGCTCGGTGAGGCCCCCTGGGGGTCTGTGCACCCTGTGTGTCCTCCAGCTCCCGCCAGTTTTCACACAAGTGCCCTCCCTGAGCTCCCTTAGAATAATTCAAAACATGAACCTGAAATATGATACCCGAGGAGTGCCTTCCCAAGTTCATTTCACCCTTAGAGGAATTTCATTATGATACTTTGTGGTTAAAAAACTCAACTTTTCTCCATAGAAAGTATAGCATGAATCTGCTGAGCTATACATGTAATTAAACACTCTTACTGAAAAACATTGCATTTTTCATTTGGAATAGAAAAAAATGAGATTGACATGAAGATAATTAAAATCTTCACAGATATTTTTGGGAGGTTCTTAAAATTTCTTGCCATCTCTATAACCTAAATTTGTCTCACTAGCTACATACTCTACTTGAAGTAATACTTGGATTTTTTAAGGTGAGGAAACTGAACTCACTGCTCCATATTTTTCATAGTAGGAAAATTAAAATGCAAAGTATCTTAGAATTATCACTTTCTCTTAATTTTCCACTTCTTTGTTATTTATTTACACTAGTATTTCTTTAGTAGATTCCTTAGTTTTCCTTTTAAAAAATGGGAAGAGTGATTAACACAATGGGACCTTCCTATCCTCTATTGTAACTTAACTGCCCAATGTTACTGTCCATTCACTGTGAAAGCTTCTTAGCTCATGATCTACTTATTTCTTGAGGCATGTGAAACTGCTTTAATTCAGATGAGCATTTGTCATAATTGTAGCTATCGTTTTTACCACTAAATATCCACTATTTGTAGTTAGAGCTAAACGTTAACAGAAGCCCCGTCACTCCTGTGCTCTTGGCAGTGCTGAGTCAGACGGCAGTCCTCCTGTGTTTAGATGATGTTACCGTTTGGCGACACCAGCTGCGGTAACTGATAACACGCAAGGCCCCAGTGCTTTACCAAACTTGCCCTCGTGATAATATTCCAGTGCTGGGTGTTTGGTGAGAGGCCCACACACAGGCGTCTTCCACCTCGATGCCCACCGTCCCTCAGAGCCCCCCCTGCTGTTCGTACCCCATGTGGTCCTGTGGCCACACCTGACCGCTGCTGCAGCCTCGCGTGAGCCCAGGAAAAGAGCACAGGTGTGACGGACACACGGCCGTCTTCTGTTAGCAGGCTTTTCTTTTATTCAAGGACTGGCCTTGCTTCTGTGCCCCAGTATAAATAACCACAGGCTTTACCAAGAGGCTTGCCTTTTTAACCATTTCCCATGAGAAGAATATTCTGTCAGTCCATTTAATCTCAATTTTGGTATATGAGTGTAAGTTGCTATTAACAGAAAATTTCCCCAAACCTAAATCTTTCATTAGTTCACATACAAAACATGATAGCTTTTGAAGAGATTTACTTTAAAAGATCATGTAGCCGGGTGTGGTGGTGTACATTCGTAATCCCAATACTTGGGAGGCTGAGACAGGAGGATCACAGGTTCTAGGCCAGCCTCAGCTACTTAGTGAGGCCCTCCACAACTTAATAAGACCCCATTTCAAAATAAAGAATAAAAAAATAGGGCTGGGGGTATAGCTTGGAGGTAGAATGCCCTGGATTCAATCCCCAGTACTGAAAAAAAAAAAAAAAAAAGATTATGTAACCTCACCAGATCTCATACTTGGTTTTTCTTTTTAATTAAACATTAAAATGCTGGCTTTTAATAAAATAAGTGAATATGAAAATTCTAGAGCAATATTTCAGATGTGACATCAAGTACCTATTCAGAGGTATAGAAGGGTAAACATTTGTGACTAAGAAATGTAAGGCACCGTTTCCTTGTTCTTTTTCTCATTTATTCTCTTGTTACAGAAAGGTTTCCATTATGGTTACCTTCTGGAACTTGGATTCATTTATAAAAAATAAAAATATTCAGTAATCTCATCATTATTGACCCTTCCTGCTGTAGGGACAATTTATTTCCAGTTTATTTCTCAATACATTCTTTTTGGTAGATGAATCTAGCCTCCTAAAGATTTTTTTTTAACTTCTGCTTTTTTCTTTTCCTTTGAAATAATTTAGAAAAGCCTTGCTTTTTAAGGAGTACAGTTTGGACTACAGTAATTTTCTACAGGATGTATATAATACCATAGCTCTTTCTAGGAAGTTAGGATCAAAAGGTTTCCAAACATCAGATTTTTTTTAACTACCCTGTCATTTTTATCATGGAAATGTTAATAAATGCTTATAACTCTTTTACTCCTTTAATTAAAATCAGAAAAGCCATAGTTGAAATTGTGCATTATTGTGGGTGGCTGTGATGATTTTGCGACATATTTACTGTATTTACAGTTAATTCCTCAGTAGCATTATTTAGGTTCTCTCTAATGTCACTTATGATATGTAAATGACATAACCTAAGAAAAGCTCCGTCCGTTGGCTTCCTGTTTAGGGGTATGCTGTTTGCTTTGAGCTAGTAAGCTAGAATCCACGAGGTTGCCGTGAATCCAGTGTTGTCCCTTCTCTCTCCCCTGCTGCAGTGAAGCGGACCCCAGCTGCAGGCAGTGGCCCGAGTCCGACACGCTCTCTGGCTCCCAGTCCCCGCAGTCCGTGGGAAGCGCGGCTGCGGACAGTGGCACCGAGTGCCTCTCAGACTCCGCCATGGACTTGCCAGATGTCACCCTCTCCCTCTGCGGGGGTCTTAGTGAGAACGGAGAAATCTCTAAAGGTACGCTGGGCAGTCCTGCTGTGTCTTCAGCTCAGAGAGCAGCCTGTTCGACACCTGCCCTTGGCCCTTCCAGGGAGCTTTAAGTGTGTGTGTCAAGCGTCTTCCTCGGTCGGCCCTACAGCCCTCACTCCACACACCTCTCACGGGGTAGCTTTTGCGAGTGAGTGTGCCCGGAAGGCTCTGATTTCAAATTGAGAACGTGAGTGTCGCAGGCTGCCCTGTGCGCTGAGCAGCCCGGGTTGGTCACAGTGTTGACTTTCTGATCTGTAAAGTTCTTGGGATATCGTGGGACTTGGGCTCAGCCGCCCTCCTGGAAAGCAGGCGTGAAGGGTGGGCCCTGCTCTTGGGGACACTGGTGGGCTGCTGAGTAAGTGGTCTTTCAGGCACAAAGCAGGAGGATTGCTTTCTGCCTCTGGCTTGTGGGATGGTGGCTTAGCACCACCGACTTCTCTGGGTGTGGTGGTGCACTCGGGTTTTGGTTTTACCTTCATTTCTGAACTAAACTTAGTGCGTTCTCAGTCTGGCCAATTACCTGTAGTTGAAGTTCCTCCGTGGGAAGGAGCTGCTTTCTCCCCGTGCCCGGCGGTGTCTCTTCAGCCTTCTTTCCTCGTAGGAGGAGCTCAGCTGGGACGTGGCCGGAGCCTTAGAACCGTGTTTTCCTTGTTGGGGTCACTGGCTGCTCATCGTGCCTCCTCCTTCTCCATCTCTTTATTCCTTTTCTTTACATTATATTTTACAGGAAATTGGGAGTGTATTGTGGCCAATGGCTCCTTCTAGGACAAAATAAAAAACAAAATAGGCATGGTCTTTTATAACCCTTTTTTTTTTTGGTACTAGGGATTGAACCCAGAGACATTCTACCTCCAAGTTATACCCCCAGCCTGATTTTATTTTTTACTTTGAATCAGGGTCTTGCTAAGTTACTGAGGATGGCCTCAAACCCACAGTTCTCCAATCTCAACCTCCCAAGTACTAGGATTTCAGGCACCATGCCAGACTCAAATTTTAGCTGGGTGTGATGGCGCATACTTGTAATCCCAGTACTTGGGAGGCTGAGACTGGAGGATCTGGGTTCACAGCCAACCTCAGCTACTTAGGCCCTCTACAACTTAGTGAGACCCAGTTTTAAAATAGAGAATAAAAAATAGGGCGGGGGTATAGCTCAGAGGTAGAATGCCCCTGGGTTCAATCTCCAGTACCACAATAAATATCAGTAACTTAGGTTGTAGAGTTTGCTATTAGAGGAAGCAGAAATGGCAGATAAAAATAAGTAATATAAGGCTGGGCATAGTGGCTCACGCTTATAATCTCAGTACTTGGGAGGCTGAGACAGGAGGATCTCAGGTTCACAGCCAGCCTTAGCTACGTAGTGAGGGCCTCAGAACTTAGTAAGACCCTTTTTCAAAATAAAGAATAAAACAAAGGGCTAGGGGTGTAGCTCGGAGGTAGAATGCCCCTGGGTTCAATCCCCAGTACTGAAAATAAATAGGAAAGAAGGAAGACATTACCTGGAGGAATTATCGACATGAGAAATTTATGTCTTAAGCTGGATCTACTAGATTGCAGGTTTAGGAACAGGGTCCAGAATTTTATGCAAAATCTTTATTCACTTTGCAAGAATTTGGGATTTATTTCGTAACAGACCCTGAGCCAAATTCTGAATTTCTTTCCTCGGAGCCATTGTTAATATGTTTGGGTTGCTTTTTTGATGTAACGAGCTCTTGAAATTGTAAAAGTAAGCCGGGCGTGGTGGCGCACGTTGTAATCCCAGTACCTGGGAGGCTGAGACAGGAGGATCCGGGTTCACAGCCAGCCTCAGCTACTTAGTGAGACTCTCTGCAATTAGTGAGACCCTGTTTCAAAAATAAAAAATAGGGCTGGGAGTGTAGCTCAGAAGTAGAATGCCCCTGGGTTCGATCCCCAGTACTGCAAAAAAAAAAAAAAGGAAATTGTAGAAGTCCCTCCCGTATGCACTTAAGTGTCAAGTGGCCCTCTGAGAGTGGACAGTGGAGCGTGGCTTTCATTAGCTACAGTGCGTGCGTCTCTGCATGGCTGTCTTCCCTCTCGAGGGACATCTCTATTTTCCTACGTTTTTGGCATGCCTTTTTCTCCTGTTTGTTTTGGGGGTTTTGTTTGTTTTTGCTTTTAAAGGGGGGATGCAGGGGAGGAAGTTTTTTTCTTGTCCTACAAAAAATAAGTGACATTTTGCATTTGGATATAAAAAGGTTAGTTTTTTGGTTTTGGTTCCTCTTTTTGTTTGTTTTTGGTTTTTGTTAAGGGACTTGTTTATTTGCGCCTGTAATCTCTATGATGCAGAAACTATTGTGATAATCTCTTATAAGGGTGTATGTAATTTCTAGCCAAATTGATCATTATTATTTTACATTGCAGAAAAATTCATGGAACATATCATTACTTATCATGAATTTGCAGAAAACCCTGGACTTATAGATAATCCTAACCTTGTAATACGGATATATAACCGGTAAATACTCTTGATTTGATGATCATTAAATACTCTTACTGCATTTTTACAATTGCCATTTTTAATTGTTTTTCTTGCTATAAAATTTGTCATCTCATATAAGCAAGCCAAAAGGGAACTACTCTGAAGTGAAAATGCAGCTTTAACTTTGCTTTTAAATGAGGCATTGAACACCAGGCATGGCGGCGCACACTTGTAATCCCAGTACTTGGGTAGGCTGAGACAGGAGGAGATCCAGGTTCACAGCCAGCCTCAGCTACTTAGTGAGGCCCTCCGCAACTTAGACCCTGTTTCAAAATTAAGAATAAAAAATAGGACTGGGGGAGGAGCTCGGAAGTAGAATACCCCCGAGTTCAATCTCTAGTACCGCAAAAAAATAAAATAAATGAGGCATTGAAATGCTCTTATTGTGTTTTATAGATTTTACTGCTTCTCTGCTCAGAGAAGTTTGGCTTGAACCAAAGATTTTTCATGTGAGAAAAATTCAGCTGATTATCTTTTATTGAAAAGAATAAGCAATTTGCTGTGTTATGTCAGTTCTCTCCCTCTCTCTGTGTAATGGCTTTACACCATTGTATTTTACAGTTACTATAACTGGGCTTTGGCTGCTCCTATGATCCTCAGCTTGCAAGTATTCCAGAAGAGTTTGCCTAAGGTGAGCGATCTCCATCTGAGGACTTCTCGAACGTGTCCACAGCATATGTTAACGTAGAAAAATTTACGTGTGCATATTTCTGAACTGGTTACTGTTCAAGGTTTGTAAATTAAATATGGAATAAATGAAAAAACAACAAACTTCCCCTCATTATCACAGGAAGAAGTAGCAAGAAGAGGATGACACGGCCAGCGAAAGCAGTGTAGTTCTGTCCGGCCTGTTATTTAGAATCTGGAGACTTGTTTTACTCTGTTACAAATAGAGGTCATTAGCCTAGTCCGTCCTCATATCACAAGAACGCTGGGTTCTAAAGACAGAAATGAGAGCTGCCCACCTACAGGACCCCGTGGGCCTTTGGAGCCAAATAGAATGCCAGGACACCTGTTGCCACCAAAAGAGAGCATCGGCCATCCGCGAGATGCTCAGAACGCTGGAGGGGTTGGGGACACGTAGAGAGCCAGGTGCGCTGTGGCCGGCAGATTGCCCAGACTGACCCACGTCTGTTGTTTCCAGGCTACAGTTGAGTCCTGGGTCAAAGACAAGATGCCAAAGAAATCCGGTCGCTGGTGGTTTTGGCGTAAGAGAGAAAGCATGACCAAGCAGGTAATAGACCTAGAGGTAATCATTTCTATGGGGTAAAAAAGTGAATCATTCATTCAAAAAATGTTTTGCTGTGGGGCATGGTGATGCATACCTATAATCCCGGTATGTGGGAGGCTGTGACGAGGGCTGGAAGTTCAAGGCCAGCCTCAGCATCTTAGCAAGACCCTCAGCAACCTAGTGAGACTGTTTCAAAATAAAAAATTAAATAAGGCTAGGGGTATAGCTCAGAAGTAGAATGCCCCTGGATTCAATCCCCAGTACAAAAAAAAAAACTTTTGCCACATAATAGAAATCAAAAAAACTTTTGCCATACAGTAGAAATCTAGTGCTCTGTTCAGTGTTCTTTTGCAGAGGTGACAGGCACCATATTTGAGTGGTTACTGTGTGAAAGTCTCCACTAAGTGCTTTGCACTCATCACCTCCAGCCTTTGCTGCAGCTTGCCCCTAGAGATGTGTGAATTCCTGCTTCGCCCTAAGCAAGGTTGGACACAAAGAGCTGATACCACTCGAGGTCAGCGAACTGCTGAGGGTGGAGCTGGGGCTGACCTTGAACCCCCTGGAGCCTGTGCTCTTGGCACTCAGCGAAGGCTGTCTGCACAGCTCCACGTGCCGAGCTTGTGGAGAGAAGCACACTGAACGGGTCCCGGTGGTCAGGCCTTCGGGGCTGTGGGAGCTTCACCTGCTAGTTTTCAAGTGTCACAAGGGCAGTTACTTCTGCCTGAACCAAGTTTGTGTCCCTATCAGCGTGGTCTCTGGCTGCCTTCTGTCCTTTCTCCTGCAGGGCTGAGCTATTCCCAAGAGAAGCCAGCCTCAGTCACTTCTGTTCTATAGTCCCTATGACTGCAGGGACCTAGCCAGTTGGGCCAGTTCTGTTATATTTTGTGACTCTCCTTTGAAACTGCTGACTTGTGGCTCTGTCAGGACTGATTTTGCATGGCAGCACATGACTTCTGTCTCAGGTTTCTGTCCTTTGGCTCAAAGTAAAGAAAGTCTTGTAAGTTTTGAAGTTGGGAGTTCAGAAGGTTTTGCTTTTTCTTAGACAGGCTGCTGATGAATTTTGAATTGTTTATAGGAAATAATGTTGCGCACTACCATTATCGTATTTCTGTTTTAGCTGCCAGAGGCCAAGGAGGGAAAATCTGAGGTGCCGCCGACCAGTGACCTGCCGTTGAGCGCTAAGGAGCCGGCCAGCGCCAGGTGGGCGCCACGCTCAGCATTTGCGTCGGAGTTGATCTCTGGACTTTGTTTAATATTTAGCCAGAAACATGCTTCTCCTATAAATGGGCATAACGTTAAGTGGCTAGTTAGCACCCTTAGCAGTTGACAAGTGCTTTTCTAAAACATGATCAATTCAGAGGAGTAAATACACTCACCGCTGCTCCACAGACCTTGCCCTGCCGTAGACTCTGTGCTGGGAAAGGCGGGTCTTTGGGAGAAAGGGTGCTCTCCCTGGTGACCTCCTTCCCAGGCATCAAAGGGAAAAAGAATCCGAAGAGCCGGGACCACGCTTATGATCCCAGTACTTGGGAGGCTGAGACTGGAGGATCCAGGTTCAATCCCCAGTATCGCAGTAAATAAATATCAGTAACTTAGGTTGTAGAGTTTGCTATTAGAGGGAGCAAAAATGGCAAATAAAAGTGAATAATATAAGGCTGGGCGTGGTGGCGCACGCTGGTAATCTCAGTACTTGGGAAGCTGAGACTGGAAGATCTAGGTTCATGGCCAGCCTCAGCTACTTAGTGAGGCTCTCTGGAACTTAATGAGACTGTTTCAAAAATAATAAAAAAATAGCTTGAGGGTAAAATGCCCCTGGGTTCAATCCCTAGTACCGCAAAAAAAAAAAAGAGTCCAAAAGGTTGGTGGAGTGCATTCATTGACGTTTGTTTGTAGGTTTGAGTTGCTCGTACTGTGCCCCGGTCTAGTTCCTTTAATCCTCTGCCTTTAACCCCACAATCTGTCTAAGCCTTGGAGTTTATCTTCTTGCTCTTTCTCCTCTCCTTTGAAGAAGTTTATAAAATAATTCTTAATAGCTTTTTTTTCCCCCCCTTGGTAATGGAGATTGAGCCCAGGGGCATTCTACTTCTGAGCTGCACCCCTGGCCCTATTTTTTATTTTTATTTTGAAACAGGGTCTCACTAAGTTGATGCGAGTCTCACTTAGTTGCTGAGGCTATCCTCAAACCTGTGATCCTCCTGTTTCAGCCTCTCAAGTACTGGGATTACAAGTATGTGCCACCATGCCCAGCTTTAATAGCTTTTTAAAAACCAGTGTAATCAATATATTCTTTAGTCTGTACCTCTTGAAACATGCACACCCTGAAAACAAGAGTGGAGACCTCACAGCAGTCACAGGCATAGCAGAAAATGACAGGTGAAAGCCAGGACGTACGTAACTGCATGCCAGTTACGAGGGAGGAGGGAGCCATGTGCTTATTTCAGACATTAGAAGCTGGGTATTGGAGAACGTCAGAGGAAACAGTTCTTGGCAGCCCTAGAAAGGATTGAGGATTTTTTGTTTTCTTGACCCTAAATGAAAAGCTCTCATTGATAAACTCCCTGTGGCCTCTTGAGTAACGGGTTTGATGTTGGATAGGCCGGCTGAGGATGACACGTCAAGCGACGAGGGGTCACAGGAGCTCGAAGAGTCCATCGCAGTGGAGCCCGTCCCCCCAGAGGCCCTGAGCCACAGCAGCACAACCTCATACAAGAAGTCCCTCCGGCTCTCCTCAGACCAGATCGTGAGTCTCGTTCGTGTGAGCCGTGGAATCCTGTAGCACTTCTTTTCCGACTGTTGATCTGATGCGCTCCACTTCTGCTTACCCTCCCCCGCGGCACCCACTCTCACAATGCACTCTCACAACGCCACCTCCAGGGGGCGGCGTCCCTCGCCCTGGGGAGCTGAGGACTGGGGTTCCTCCTCCATACCCCATGCCTCCTGCCTCAGACTCCGACTGAACAGAGCAGTTGGTATTTCTAACATGTTTCCTTGCTGAATCCTAACACAGCTAACCCAGTGCCCGGACACAGACGTGGCAGCCACAGCCATGGAGAAAGGACACGTTAGACAGTTTCCCTTGTTTATTTCTTCCCCTCGCTCTACCCCTTGCAGTATGGCGTGGCCTTTGGAGCCAGCAGAAGGCTGTGGCCAGGGCACTGACCTCAGGTGTGAAGAATGAGCAGGGAGGCTTGGTTTTGTGGGACCAGGGAAGTCCTTAGAAACCCAAAACGCGGCTCAGGCAGTGACTCGCTGGGCCCAGCTCAGGAGCGCGCCACACGGGCCAGGCGCTGCGCTACCCAGAGAAACAGCCTGGAGTGATCCTAGGCCAGCGGCTGTTGTCATGTAAATGTGTGTCCAACCCTATTTTATTTTTCATTTCGTAACAGTTTTACTAAGTTGCTGAGACTGGCCTTGAACCTGCGATCTTCCTGTCTCAGCCTCCCAAGTACTAAGATTATAGTCGTGTGCCACCACATCCAACTTGTTTCGTAAATTTTTAAACTCTGTCACAAACTGTATGTTTTCTGCTGATTTTCTTTATTCTTCTACTTTTTGTAAAAGGCAAAACTGCAGCTCCATGATGGCCCCAATGACATCGTGTTTAGTATTACAACCCAGTATCAGGGTACCTGCCGCTGTGCAGGGACCATTTACCTGTGGAACTGGAATGACAAGATCATCATTTCTGATATTGACGGCACAATAACCAAGTAAGCTCAGAGGCGTTAGTGTGCATGGGGACCTCACCCGGGGCCCTCGGCCGCAGCCACAGAGGCCTGACAGCCTGAATGTACCTCGCACCCCTATTTCACGGATGAGGGAGATGGGTGGAGTTCCACAAATGCAACGTCAAAAATCACTTTTGGAAAGATTCAGTTATTTGACCTTCAGATTCGGCCGTTAAAGGAAACCACAGAAGCTGTTAAGATTAGGGAGGTTAAAAAGAGGATTATAGCTCTAAGTTGTCTCTGAAAATGAGCGTCTGGCTGTCGAGCCTCCACTCCCACAAGTGCCTGGGTGAGCGTGTCCAAAGGGCAGCCTGGCAGCTGCAGGACACTGTCACGCGGGGGGCTTGGCAGTGCTTACGGGAAGTGGAAAGTGCTGGGCTTTGTATGTTTGATTCTTGATACCTTGTCCTTTTCTCCCCTCTTAGGTCTGATGCTTTGGGGCAGATTCTCCCGCAGCTGGGTAAAGACTGGACTCATCAGGGAATAGCAAAGCTCTATCATGCCATCAACGAGTAGGTGTCCCTTCCTGCATGTCCGCTCACTAGTGAGCGAGAAGTTTTTACTTATTTACTGGGATTTTCTTTTCCTTTTTTTTTTTTTTTTTTTTTTGATACTGGGGATTGAACCCAGGGCCATTCTACCTCCAAGCTATATCCCCAGCCCTATTGTTTACTTTTATTTTGAAACAGGGTCTTGCTAGGTTCATGAGAATCTCACTACTTGCTGAGGCTGTCCTCAAACCTGCAATCCTCCTGCCTTAACCTCCCAAGTACTGGGATTACAGTGTGCACCACTGCATCTGGCTTTTTACTAGGAATTTTTAGTAGTGCAGGCATGCATGGAGAACAATCCACCCACAGGATTTTTGGTCTACTTGAGGGAAAACCGTGGCCTGGCTTTTGTGGGATCCTAGCACATAGGGGTTACATTGATTTGAAAATGCGAAGCATCTTCCATCTTACTTGAGGAGGCCACAATTACGAAACTCCCCAGGAGAATGCTTTTCGTTCTGCTGATGTCCTTAGCAGCACGATCCCTAGGTACGGCAGATACTGTAAAGGTAGCCCAGGGTTTTTATCTATCTGGTATCAGGCTCTTGTGGACTAGATGCCATGTATATCCTACTTTTAAATTTAGTATAATCCCTAGTTGCATGCACCTCTATTTCTCCCGTGGGGCTTTCCCTGAGGAAGTGAAATCTTAGAATTCTTACGATTTTCATGCTGAGTTCATGAACTGATTTTCACAGTGAATGAGAGGAACTTTATTTGGATCTATTAAAAAATAGGTTTCTGTTTGTTTCCTTTTGCCAAAACACATGGCCTAAACAGGATGTGGTTTTTGGTTTTTGTTTCATTTCTCCAGGAATGGCTACAAGTTTCTGTACTGTTCGGCCCGCGCCATTGGCATGGCCGACATGACCCGTGGCTACCTGCACTGGGTCAATGACAAGGGCACCATCCTGCCCCGGGGCCCTCTGATGCTGTCGCCCAGCAGCCTGTTCTCCGCCTTCCACAGGTACCTCCCACGGCTGCCTGGGTCTCCTGGTGGGGGAGAGGGCCCAGGGACCCGGGGTGGAGTGGGTGTGAGAGCAGGCGTCAGACTCCACGTGTCCATCTGCAGCGGAGCGTCTGTGCCCCTCTGCCCTTTGGCTCCCTTAGAGCATTCTGACTCCTGCAGCCTCCACCAAACATGGTAGAGAAGTTTCCTCCTTCCCCAAGCTCCGTCACTCATACTGTTTCAGTCATAAGATGAGCAAAGAAGGGCACAAAGGACTAGAAATGTGAGGTGCTTATGAGCAGACTTTCAGGAGCACACGTTGGGAATTCTATTTTGGATTTGGTGATCGTGTTTGCATTTCCCCCCTAGGGAAGTGATAGAAAAGAAACCAGAGAAGTTCAAAATTGAATGTCTAAATGATATTAAGAACCTGTTCGCCCCATCCAAGCAGCCCTTCTACGCTGCCTTTGGAAACCGGCCGAACGTAAGTGCCTTCCAGACGCAGATGCTGGTGGAAGGGAAACGCAGAGCATGTTCTCTTTAGGTTGTGGCTGTGTTGTAATTCTTAACCCAGTCTGTAAGCAAATTCAAATGTCCCTTTTTCCTGGTGGGTTTTCACTTGATTTGTTCCAAATCTCCCTAGCACTGGGAAGGTCTTACAGGTGGTCCTCCAGGGCCACTGCAGCTCCGGAGTGCTTTTGGGCTCATCTGCAGCTGCAAGGCCCTGGCTCCTCCTTGACTGCCACGCTTTTTGAGTTTGGCACCGCTCTTTACTGGGGTTCAGTGGCAGAGCTGCACTGCGCCAGCACCACATGCTTTCCGTAGACGGTCTTTGCTGGCGCAGCGCTCCCCGGTGACTCCCCAGGAGCCGGGGGCTTCTCTTATGTCTTCTCCCTGCTGTCTTCTGCAGGATGTCTACGCTTACACACAAGTTGGAGTTCCAGACTGTAGAATATTCACTGTGAACCCCAAGGGCGAGCTGATACAAGAAAGGACCAAAGGAAACAAGTCATCGTAAGTGCCTTCCCCGGCTCAGCTGGGGACAGTCGCCGAGGTCAGGCCCAGCCCGAGGATCAGAGCTGCACCTCCTCTTGGGGTGTTTTCTCCTCCACATTGGCTGCCTAAGTGACCCCTGGTTATCCTAGCTGTGTGTCCTGGGTGGGCTGAGGCTGTCTCTGCCGGCCTCGTGAGGAATCTGAATAGGCGGCTTCACAGCCACCAGCCTTGCCTTGCCTCAGTTTTGAAGTGACCGTTTGCACCTCTTCCCGACCCCTCTCCAGGTACTACAGGCTAAGCGAGCTCGTGGAACACGTGTTCCCACTTCTGGACAAGGAGCAGAATTCCGCTTTTCTGTGCCCGGAGTTCAGCTCCTTCTGCTACTGGCGCGAGCCGATCCCGGATGTGGACCTGGACGACCTGGCCTGAGGCTGCTCCTGGGGCGGGGTGGGAGGCGCAGGCTCCTCTCGCAGGGGAGGGGGCCACCCTCCTGTGCATGAGGATCGGGACTGACCGCTGGTTCCTGCTCTCCAGAGAAGGGAAAGGCAAGGCCCTGGAGCCGCACCGCTGCCTCCTCCACCTTCCCAGGCCGCTGTCGTGTCAGCGCCCGGAGGAGGAAGGGAGGGCCGGCCGGGGCCAGAGCTTTGTGCTGGGCAGAGGAAGAAAACGAGCCGCAAAGAACGGACCAAAACATTGCCCAAAGTAAAGTGTTGTACTTCCCCTGGCAGTTGAGGTGTTTCTCTGTGACCAAGGCTTTCTCCAGCGGGTCCGGGTCCACTGACCACCACGGGCCAGCTAGCGCCGCTGGCTGGAACCACCTGGGCACGTCTCTCCTTTGGGCGCCTCCGCTCTGTGCTGCCGTGGGAGGGGCAGCTGCCCTGTGCCCGGCGGGGCGGGCCCGAGGCCCACGCACCGCGCACTGCAGCCACTGAGCCCGGCCCCGGCAGATCCTCTGGGATCACGTTTGCTCACCCCCAACGACTCCACGAGAGACCTGCTAGTTATCTCTTAGATCTAGCCAGAAGAACAGATCTGTATTTGATGTCTGGAACAGTAGTGGAAAGTTGGGTTTGAAACAAAGAAAAGGCACCCAACTCCATCTCAAACATAGTGGTGATTGCGTTGGGTCCTGGGAGTGGCCCATTTCCCTGTCCTCTGCCTGTTGCTTGGCTTAGGCCTTCAGTGTCCTGTTGGAGACCTCGTTTCTGAAATTCTGTGCTTTGGATCTGTCAGGAAGGCGTAGGTGTTGGAGGTCCTGGTCGTGTTAGGAGTGTCCCCTGCCTGCCACTTGGTGCCGCTAGCCTCCGGGTCCCTCGTGTGGTTGGCAGTGAAGAGGCTGTCCTTTAAGGCCCCCGGGGGACACAGGTGTACGCATGCGTTTTCACCAAAATACACGTGGCAGCTGCCTTCGCTGGCCTGGCTCCAAGGCGTGGCTCCAGGGAAGGGTTGTGAGCTGGAAGCCCCTCCAGCTCTTGTGACCAGCTGGGCGCCGACAGTCCCTGCAGTATTAACATCAAGAGAACTGAGGAGGTCTTCAGGTCGCAGCCCTCCGGGGAGGATGTAGGAAGCGGTGGGGACTGCAGGTGCAGGCCTGATGCCCTCGAGGGTTTTATTTGCACCTCTTAGGTGCCTCTGCAGTCCTATGGGGGCCTTTTCTTGTTTTAGTTTGCTTCACCCAAAATAATGCTGAACTAGAGCTGGAGAGACAGGGGTGGTTATTTTTCCAAATTGGAGAGTCCCATGTCCCTGATTTCAGCCATTTCTTCTAGTGCTATTGGACACAATACTGTAAGCCCTTAAACACAATTCTCAGTGGCAGAACCTGGAGGCGCGTGTTCCCAGCGAAGCCACAACGCAAGCTTTCCTTCAGTGCAGCCTTCCCTCTTAAATAGTTCACAAGGACTGTTCAGTGTGTTTGTTTATGTATAGAAGATTAGGGAACTAGATTATGTTTAACGTTCTGCTCGGTTAGTGAGTGAGGATTCTAGTAGAACAGTCACGCAGATTCCTTCTGTCATGGATGCCACCAGTGTGTCCTTTTGACCGCCTTTTAGAGGAAGATGAGAAACTTATGTGCTTAACCTGAGCTTAGTAGGACTTTGCATATGTGCGGTACAGAAAATTTTAGTATCCATCTTTAGTCCTTTTTAGGTTGTCCTTCAAGGAGTTTTTGACTAGATTGTTTCTTCTTCTTGACAGGCTCTTCCCTTGGCCACCTCGGCCTCAGAGGGTCCAGCCCAGGGCCTGGACCTCCCTCCCGTGCCGAGGGCGGCCGGTCCTTCTGTCCGGGTGTCCATTCGCCCTCAGCTTTGTCACTGCAGGTTGATCCGGTGGGTACGTTGGCTAATAGTCGTGCGTCTTTTCCTTGTTTAAAGGAGTCCCTCTTGCTGAAAGTAGATGATTACTATTGCTGTAGTGTTATGAAAGTATTAAGTTTGTGCTAAAAATCCATTGCCATTTGGTACAAATGCCACATTCTTTCTGTGAAAGAGATGCCCTTGAGTGTGTTTGCACACAGCCCTTAGCATCACCCTCATGCTGTCTTTGGTGACAGGTGACGTCACAGGGACACTGCAGGCAGCTGGGGCTCTTCTAGGTCGTTCTGTCAGTCGCTCCGTTGGTGAGGTGGCCCCTTTCCAGTCAGTCTCCCTTAGTGTCTGCTTTGGTGTCGTGCGCTGCGCCTGTGCTGCTGTGGAAGCTGGTGCCTGCTCTCCAGCGGCCGTGCAGGTGCACGTGTGCCCCGAGCACGTGGCTTCGCCATGATCAGCGCTGTGTCCCTCCGTGTTCAAACACATCTGCATGGCTTTCATTTGGAAAGAGAAAAACCTACTAGTGGTGTCCTAAAACAGAGCTGCTAACAGCCGTAGGGAGAGTGGCTGAGGGAGAAAGCTGACGAGTGGCTGAGAAGTGCTTCTGCTCTCGGAGGCGCGCGGCCTGGACAGAAACGGTTAGGAAGATGCCAGCACTTCCTCTTTTTGCAAGTCAGTGACAGCGTTCATCCAGGGAGCTTTGTCCTTTTAAGTTTCATATTTACTCTGGGAAGCCTTATTTTCCCATGTTTTAGAGCATGCTGGATTTTATTTAAAAGTGGTTAAAAATCGGTTAATACAAGTGCTCTTTCCACTTAAAATCGACTTTTTTCTGGTTTGCTTTGAAGGCAAGAAAGGGAGGGGAAAGTTTTCTTTTAATTTAATAATTACATTCAGCTGATGATGAAGTACTTGATTTATGACAGCAATATCACTAATAAGGTTTAAGTTGTTAAAAATCAATTGTAAACATCAGTGCAGTACTCTTTTTAGTTAGGATAAAGACATCTTACGATGAATGGCTTCTATTTTGGTGCAGTGTTTGATGTTCAAAACAAAATGTTACAACAATAAATAAACATAAACAGTGTGTTTGGCTCTTCCTTTCAGGGGATATTTAAACCATTTTCTCTGTGCTCTTGCCAGAAATTGGTAATTTTCATAAATTAGCATTTTGGTCTTGCTGCACACTTGTCTCCAGGAGGGACTACTGCTTGGTGCTTATTTTTTTAAACCTGGTTCCAGAAGTGAAGTCACACCCACAGGAGCTAACGTCTCGCTTTGTAGGTTCTGCCAGGCAGTGATTCATTCATGCATGTGTGATTTCTCGTGTGGCCTGGCTGGAGGCACATCAGCCCTTCAGCCTCCCCTGGGAGTCCTCAGAGCCCTGGGCACCCACCTTTCAGTGAGCCCTTCCTCAGGTGTGCACCACTTAACATCCTGGTATTCTCATCAGATGAGTGGAGTCAAAGGGATCTTTGATCAAAAAACCACATCCACAGATTAAATGGTGTCTTGCCAGGTGCTGTGGCATACACCTGTAATCACGGTACTTGGGAGGCTGAGAGAGGAGGATTGCGAGTTCAAGGACAGCCTCAGCAACTTAGCAAGACCCTGTTTCAAAATAAAGGGCTGGAGGTAGCCGGGCGTGGTGGCGCACGCTTGTAATCCCAGCATTCGGGAGGCTGAGACCGGAGGATCCAGGTTCGCGGCCAGCCTCAGCTACCTAGTGAGGCACTCCGCAACTTAGTGAGACTCGGTTTCAAAATAAAGAATAAAAAATAGGGCTGGGGGTGTAGCTCAGAGGTAGAATGCCCCAGAGTTCAATCCCCAGTACCGCAAAAAAAAATAAATAAATAAAGGGCTGGAGGTGTAGCTTGAAGGTAGAATGCCCCTGGGTTCAGTCCCCAGTACCAAAAGTAAATACATGGTGTCTTGACCCTCAGCTTGCAGGGCAGCGTGTGCTGCACATGTTGGATTGCAAGGCCCTTCGTGAGAGCGCTCAAACGTGGACACCTGCCTTCGTGCTGCTTCACCATGACGAGAAGGCGGGACGACAGGAACCGTGGGTCTTGGGGGTGCACTCTGGGACTAAAGGAAGCACTGAGATAGAGGCTGGCTCTCAAGGAAGCGGTGTTCACCGGCATGGCCTGCCAGCCTGGTGAGGGCGCCGGGCGCTGTTGAAGCTCCTCTGTCGCGCCATGCTGCGCAGTTCTCCTGGAGTTTGCGCCTGGCCTCCCTTTTCCCTTCCCATTTGTAGGATGGCCTAAAGAAAAGATGTGTGCACATTTAGACTATGGATACAGACAAGGCATGGACTCTGGTATGTCCAACCACCAATACTAAACCTTTCAAGCTGCAAATTTGTGGAAAATATCGGAAAGGAGAGAATCATTGGAAAAGCTAGAGTAATGTGCTAATCTGGAAAGAATTTCAAATGCAACTTGCATTGATTTGTGTTCTTTATTGCAGGTATCATTTAGTCGTTTTTATTCATTTAAATGAGGCCATTTGGGAGTGTTACATGTGGAAGGAAAATTCTTGAGCTGTAGTCCCAGCCACTTAGGAGGCCGAGGTGGGAGGATCACTTGAGCTCAGGAATGTGGAGCCAGCCTAGGCAACACAGTGAAACCTCCCCCTCAAAAGATAGTTTAAGTTGTAACTTTAAGACTGAGTCCCAGTACCTGTGACACTCAGGTACAAGGCTGGGGTATTGACCTTTTGTGGTGGCACTGGGAATTAAGGCCACGTGCATTCTACCACTGAGCTACACTCTCAGCCCTATTTTATTTTTGAAACAGGGTCTCATTTGGTTGATGAGAGTCTCACTACTTATCGAAGCTGTCCTCAAACCTGTGCTCCTGCTGCCTCAGCCTTCCAAGTACTAGGATTTCAGGCCTTCGACACCACGCCTGGCTTATCGACGTCTTCATGGGGCCGCCACTTGGGCACGGCGCACGCCCGCCTGCCTTCCAGCACGCTGGCCCTGTTGTCAGTGCTGCCTCTTACGTGGGCCGAGGTCTAGTGTTACCCCATTTTATCTGGACGTGCACACGGATTCTGCTGTTGTTAGCTGCCCTTAGCCCGATGGCCGGCTGTGGGAACCAGATGTGAGTGGCATTCTCCCCCCTGAACTCTGAAGCAGCAGCAGGCATGAGTTCTTGCTCACTTCTCCCTGCCGCCACTGGGGGGAGGGGGCGGGGGGACACTAGTATGCAGCGGCCACTTTGCAAATGGCTTTGAGGCGGGGCGCCGAGGCCCCTCCCGCCTGAACCTTCCCAGGCACTAGCCTTTCCCTGGTGACCACTAGGTCCCCCGGCCCGGTCACAAAGGCCATCGTGTGCTGGGGTGTGCCTCCAGGACTGCTGTGTGAGCCCCGAACAGTGCTCCCCCGGGAAGAGGCTGCCTTCTAGCCCCGGCGCCCGCCAGCGTCCATTCTGTGTTGGGCCCCTTGTTGCTTAGGAACCGAGAGCGTGGGCTGCTACGGATTTAGTCTCATTAGCCCGGGACCAAATGTGCTGATGAGACGAGTTTCCTGCCTCCCCCGGAGGAGCCCCTCTTCAGCTGCAGGATCCTGCGGGACCCCGACCTCCAAGCACATCTGGTCTGTCTCTAAGCCAAAAAGAAAACCCAAGCACAGCCCCAGATGCTGACGGGGTCACAGTTGTTTTAGAGCTGAAATGAATTTAGGCAAGAGTACTTTCTACCGCCGTATAAAAAGGGCTGCCTTTCCACAGTTTGCAGCAGTAACTCCCCAGGTATCAGGCACCAGACTTGGAGAAGCAGCTTGAAGTGGTTTTATATCTTTATTGACACTCCCCGTCTTTGCACTTCAATTGTACATGTCATTTAAGGAGCCCAACAAGCTTCATAGTCTTTGGCACGTCGCCTGTGGCGGCAGGGGGGGCCCAGGTGAGCAGGCATGAGTCCCAGGCCACTGTGAGAGCCAGCCTGGAAACCCTGGTCCCTGGGAGGCGGCCAGGCCACACCAGCATTTCAGTGTTTAAACTCCTGCGTGCAGCGTAGAGAGACGGCGACGCTGGCTCCTGCTGCCCCCTGTGCAGCCCAGCCTTGGCGACCAGCATCCACTGGCCGTCCCTCCATCAGCAGGACGCAGTCCTATGGCCTGGCCCCGTGGGGAGCGGGGTTGGCCTCCGCAGGTAGCACCGGGTAGGTCCCCCAGGAACCTTGGGGGGCGGGGGGACAAGGAGAGGGGATAACTTCCAGGCAAGGGGGCTTTCCAAGCCTTCAACTGTCCAGTCAGTGAACGAAAACCCTAGGAACCGCCCGCTGTCTGCCGGGAAGCCGCGGGGTGTAAGGCCTTTACCCTGGGGGGGTAGAGGGAGGTACGCAGCAATTCTAGATCAGTGCTCCAGGTACATACATAAACAATATATTAAAGCTTCCGAGTTTTTACGACTCTTCCCGTCCCCAGCCCCCTAGAGGTGGGAGAGGAAAGGGTACAAGAAAACCCCACTAAAGGTGGAGTAAATTTCATCAAAGTCCGTGTGCGCCAACTTGCCCCCGGTCACCACCACGGTGACCCCGTCGCCCGCCTTCAGGTGCACGATGAGGTGGAAGGCGCCGGGGCCCCCGCAGGTGTGCACGGCCCCCGGGGGCTGGTGGTACTCCAGGAATTCCCGCCTGTACCCAGCGGTGTGCATCTGGGCCACGCTGGCGTTGGAGACGGACAGGACGGCTTCCACGTAGGCGTCCCGCTCGGGGGTGAGGGTGGCTGTGATCAGGTAGCGGCCGTCGTAGGGAGCCGTGAAGACCCCTGGGGACAGAGCACAGGTGAGCAAGTGGGACAGTTGTTAATTAACCTGGCACCTGGGGGCGGTGGCCTCGCCCCACCCACCCTCTGACCAGAGACCACACAGGATCGAGCACCCGCAGACACCCCAGCGCTGCTTGAAGAGCTGGGGCCCGGCAGGCCTGCTCGGCCGCTCTTCCACTGCTAGGTCCACCCGCTTTTGCCACCACCACCACGCGTGCCGCCTGGGCTTCTAGAATCCCAGGCGTCTGGGGCACTGCTCCCCACTGAGCACACCCCAAGGGGCCTGACATCCACGAGGCAGGACCAATAGACAAAGCTCGGCGGTGCACAGTGGCACACACCTGTGCTCCCAGCTACTCAGGAGGCCGAGGCAGGAGGATCACAAGTTGGAGGCCAGCCTGCACCACTTGGCAAAACCCTGTCTCAAAATAAAAAGGGGGATACTAGGAGTGTAGCTCCATGCTGGAGTGCTTGTCTCGCATTGCAAAGTCTGGGTTCAATCCCCAGCACCACACACGCACACATGAAGCTTTTTGCTTCCCCCACCGACCTGCCTCCGAGCGGGGCAAAGGCAGACTGAGCCTGGCTCCAAACAGCCCGGGCACCCAGACCCCTGCTTCTCCAGGGCCTGAGCAACGCGTAAGTGCTGACACGTGAGCACCATGCCTGGGCGGGTGGGATTTACTTATTCTGAGGTACTGGGAATTAAACCCAGAGGCATTTAACCTTGGAGCTACACTCCCAGGTCGATTTTCTTATTTAGAAACGGGGTCTCACTAGGTTGCCGAGAGCCTCACTAAATTGCCAAGGCTGTCCTTGAACCTACGATCCTCCTGCTCAGCCTCCCAAGTACTAAAATTACAAGTGTGCCCCACCACGCCCTGCTAGCAGGTGGGATTTAGCCAGATGGTGACCAGACAGGCAAACACCCCAGGATAAGGCTAAGAGCTACCAAGAGGGGACCCAGCCCCTCCTCTGGAGAGCTGGCAGGAGCGGGGGGGAGGCCGGGTCTGGGTGGACGAGAACAGCCACCGCAGGGAGCCCAACCTCAGGCCCCGGGCCTGTGGGCTTTTCCCTGACTGGCTCAGACACAGGGGAGTGCCCTAGATGGACGCATAGGACCGAGGTCCCTCATACGGAGAAGAGGCGATCATGGCTAGCCCAGACCCCGGGGCTCTGGAGCCTGGAGTAAGCTCTCCCCGGTGTCCTCACAGGGTCCCCAAAACACCCCAGGGCCCAGGGCACCGGGACCACACAGGTGCTGCAGACAGACCCCAAAAACACACTAAGAAACTCTGTCCCCAGGACAGGCCCTCTGAGCGCGCACAGCCCCTGCAATGGCTGGAGGGCGCTCGGCGGCCACTAGGGGTCACCCTCGAGGGCAAGATGGAGCCGCGCAGCCCTGCCTTCCAGCACGGCTCCCCCCCAGCACCGGCGCTGATCTCACGGCTAGAAAATGTGGGGCACACGCGCCCGCCCTGGCCGCGAGCTGGGAACGCCCCCAGCACTCACCGGTCTGGGGGTTATAGACCGCCCCGTCGTTCACCAGCACCTTGTTGAAGAGGACGACGCCCCCGTCGCTGGGGAAGGGCTTCTGGGTTAGCCCGGCAGAGAAGGACACGGAGGACACGGCGGCCGGCAGCGGGGCCCCTGCGACAGAGGGAGGCCCGGTGAGTGCTGACAGGCCCAGGCGGGGGACAGGTGTCAGGCCCGGAAAAGGTCACGCCAGGCCTGTTCCATTTCACTCGAAAGCAGCCAAGTCCCCACGAGCACAAAGCACACCGTGCACTTGAGTGTTGGGTGATTCTGGACGGCTGGGGACGCTGGGGGACTGGCCGCGTCCCCCACCGTGCCGGCAGACGCCATGAGCGTGTGTGCACGTGTGTGAGGAAGACGGTGGTGGTGCAATCGTGTGTGCGTGTGAGAGGGGCCGGGTGTGGAAACGGAGTCCCCAGGGATCCACTGCATTTCCTGAGGAGCCAATGGAACCCAGACCCCCCGGAAACACATCAGGAACACCCGGGGCACAGGCCCTCCCAGCGGCCCCCTTGGGAGCTGAGCTGGGAAGACGTGGTGGGAAAGTTCTGGGCCTGGGCCACCGGGCAGCCTCCCTGGAGGGCTCAGGGGGCTGCAGTGTGGGAGCGGGAGGCGGGGAGGCGGGAGGCCAGGAGCACAGGGCAGGAGGAAGCTGCCCAGGAGAACCGTCCTCCTGCCCTGCTCTCTGGGCAGACATACCTGGGGAGGCGACAGGAGGCGACTTGGGGTATCCTGAAAACAAGAGAATGGGTGTCAAGGTCTGAAACCGCTCCCTTCTGAGCCTTCTCCTGACGCCCGGACGGCCGCCCTGTAGACAGGGAAGCCAGTGCTTCCTGCTTCCTGCCCTCCCTCACCAGCCGCTTATCCTGGGCAGCCCGGAGGAATCCGAAGAAAGCGGGGGCACCGCCAGGGACGGTGTCTGTTCACACTAAGGTCACACTAAGGTCACGGTTAGAATGGCCCCAGAAGAGCCTGAGGTTGACAGTTCAGTCATGAGGTCGCTGTCTCATCAGTAGATGGTTGTGATGGATTCACCAAGGCCGGTGGTAACCAGGCCTGTGGGGTGTGCTGGGAGGGGTCCTGGTCTGCGGCCTTAGGGGCTGTGCTGTCTGAATCCCGGGCTTGCCTGCGCCAGGAGAGGAGCCGGTGATGAGCCACCCCCCCTCGGCTTCCCGCCGCCGCACTCACACGGATGGAACCAGGAATCTCCAAGGAACCCTGAGCAAATAAACCTTCCTTCCTCTAAGCTGTGTGGTCGGCTCTTTTTTGTTTTTTGTTTTTGCGGTACTGGGGATTGAACCCGAGGGCATTCTACCTCCGAGCTATTCCCCAGCCCTGTTTTTTATTCTTTATTTTGAAACAAGGTCTAAGTTGCAGAGGGCCTCACTAAATAGCTGAGGCCAGCCGCAAACCTGCGATCCTCCGGCCTCAGCCTCCCAAGTACTGGGATGACAAGCGTGCGCCTCCATGCCCGGCGTGTGGTCAGGCCTTTTGGATTACAGCCGTGGGGAGGTTACGGCCACAGTTCACACACTGCCTTCGGCGGGACCCCACGCAGTGTTTGTGGCTGGTTGGGGGGGGAGGGGTGGATACACGGGAGGACTGACAAACGGGGCAAACAGCCCAGCAGGACGTGAGCGCCAGTGGGATGTGGGACGCCAGAGGAAGCGTGTAGAAGGCCGCTGGGGGGCTGAGGCACAGGATGGAGACAGAGAGGACTGAACACCGTGGAAGCTGCTTCCTGAACTTGTGCCCCTGGCAGTGCGACCCTAACCCTAACCCTACAGCCCGCCGCCCGGCCGGGCAATGCCCTGTCCCCCGCACCCTCCCGCCGTACCTGGTGCTCCAGCATAGCCTTCAGCGCTGGGGACGGCCCCCTGGCCCCTCTGGCCGTCCACCCCCCGGGGCAGGCCTCTCCCGGACACGCCCAGCCTCCCTGGAGGCCCGGCCTCTCCGGTCTCCATGAGGAGGCCATTGGACCCAGGCAGGAGGGGCAGCCCCGTCCGGCCAGGCAGCGGTGGTGGCTGCAGCGGCTCTTCTGGGGGCCGCAGCTTCGGGGGTCTCCTGGGCAGCACTGGCCGCTGGTCCTGGGGTGGCGGGGAGGTGGCGGCCTCCTCGGTGGAGGGCGCGGTGGGCGCCTGCGGGGCCTCCCGGGCCGGGGGCGGCGGCGCTTCCGAGGGCTCCTCTGCTGGAAGGTACGAAGAGACACAAGGTTAGAGCCCCCGGGCCACGCGCGCTGGGTGACAGGTCCCCTTGTGTGGCTGTCCTGGAACCATGGCAGCCACGTGGCTGGGCACCGTCCCCTCCAGGACACAAGAGCAGCGCCGCGCTCGAGGAAGCCAGGGTCAAGCGGCGCTCGTCCCCGGGGCAGCAGGGACCCGGCCCAGGACAGAGGGTTGCAGCCTCTGCGCGCAGATGGTCACATTCTGCAAAGCAGCACCCCGCCGCCCAGCACCCACGCTTCCCTGCTCCCGGGCCTCCCCCGGGGTCTTAACAGGACGGCTGTGCGCTTGCCCATCGTGCACACAAGCTGTCCAGCGCGGCCGCCCCACGCACCCGCTGGCCTCACACCGAGACTCCAGCGGAGGGGCCTCCCGCCTCAGGTTCCTCCACCTTTGAGACACCCAGCTGGAACCTGCCGCCCATTCCTCCTGGAGAACTTCCCAGAACTAGCCTTCAGGAGGGCCTTCCTGAGCCATCCAAAAGGGACGGCCCCCAAGGAAGCCCCACCGCCTCGCCAGGAAGGCCCGAGGCGCGGAGCCGGCCCTGGCTCCTTGTTTCCGCCTCCCTCCTCCTTCACCTCCGCTCCCCTCCACGCTCCCTTCCCCCTCCCGCGGCCCCGTCCTGTGGCCGCTGCTGCGTGGACCACGCATGCGCAGGATGCGCATCTTCTGCGCCTCCACCAAAATTAAAAAGTGAGAAAAACTTTTCCTCAGCCTCCTCCTCAGGGAGCTGCAGGCCGCAGAGGACTTGAAACAGCAAGGTGCAGGCGTCCACGCAGGCCTGATTTTCTTCCCTGTCCCCACCTCCCCACACACTCTATTTATTATTTATTTGTTAGTTTGTTTTCTTTAGTACTGGGGATTGAACCCAAGAGCATTCCACCTCTGAGCTACACTCCCAGCCCTTTTTATTGTTCATTTTGGAACAGGGTTTCAGCCGGGCGTGGTGGCACACGCTTGTAATCTCAGTACTTGGGAGACTGAAACAGGAGGATCACAGGTTTACACAGCCAGCTTCAGCTACTCAGTGAGGCCCTCTGCAACTTAGTGAAACCCTGTTTCAAAAATAAAGAATTAAAAAAACAGGACTGGAGGTATAGCTCAGAGGTAGAATGCCCTTGGATTTAATCCCCAGTACCGCAAAAAATAAAATAAAATAAAAAAATAAAGGAGGGCTGGGGGTGTAGCTCAGACGTAGAATGCCCCTGGGTTCACTCCCCCGTACTGAAAAAAGAAAAAAAAAAGAAAAGAAACAGTGTCTCACTAAGTTGTGGAGACTGACCTCAAACCTGTGATCTTCCTGCCTCAGCCTCCCAAGTACCAGATTACAGGCGAGCGCCACCGCATTGGCCCCATCAAACCTTCCTGGGTTCCCCAGATCTCTCCTCCCAGGCACCCATTCATGTTTTGCTCCTCCACCGTCTCTTCTTACACACACACACACACACACACACACACACACACACACACTGCTAAGCATATCTGATTCTACTTTCAAACATCTCTTGGATCCCTCACACAGATCTTTTCCAGAATGTTCTTTAGAATGTATTCTACTCATATTTCCTGCTCAAAAACCTTCCATTGTTTTCCACTGCTCACAAAATCAAACTGAACCTCCCATGCTGACATGCGAGGCGCCCGCCCCTCCTTCAGCAACAGTCGGCGGCCTGTGCCTTTGTTTTGGGGTGCACACCCCTACGACAGCCTCCTCCCGCCCCGGTCCCTGAGGCCTCCGTTCAAGCACCTCCTCCTCGGGAAGCCTGGCGTCGCCGCCTCTCCTCGCTGGCTGGCCTGTGAGCACACATCATACTTGTGCTTCGTCCAGGGCAGGGCCTCGCACAAAACACTGAGCAACACAGCGCCGAGGAGCGACGGGGCCCGCCCTGCCTCCCGCCCGCCGTGGGGGGCACCCGGGCTTGCCAGGAGTCGCTGCCATTCAGGGCCCTCTTGGGGGCAGGACAGTGACAGTCCTCCTTTTATATTCCTCTCTCTCTCAACACGGAGGCTTATCACACTAAGGGAAGGCAGAGAAGAAAGAATAATCTAAGAAGGGCCAGCGCCACCCCCCCATTAATCTCTCAGGACAAGGGCCGAGGAAAGCCAGAGCTCTGAGACGCACCACCACAGCGCAGCAGAGACAACAGTGAAAAGCTGCCCGGCGCGGTGATCCCAGTACTGGGGAGGCTGAAACAAGAAGATCGCAGGTTCAAGGCCAGCCTCGGCAATTTAGTGAGGCCTGCAACAACTTAGTGAAATCCTGTTTCAAAATGAAATAAGGCTGGGGGTGTAGCTCAGCGGTAGAATGCCCCTGGGTTCAATCCCCAGTACCAAAAAAAGAAGAAAAAAACTTTGTTTGATCCAGATTGTCGCCCCAGCCTGGGCCTCCTCAGCTCAGGGGGGTCCCCGCGTCACACACACTCCAACACTGACTACCAAGTCGAGGCAGAGACCGGCCAGCTCGCCGCTCGTCCTGGAAGCTAACTCCCCGCAGCCCACTGCTCTCTGAACATGTGTTTCTAATTCAGAGAGCAGCCAGCTAAACTGAATTCTGCCTAAGAGCCAAGGGTTGCTCCTCGTGGGTTTCCATGCCCGAGCAGCGCTTAGTAAGGAACAGATTGGCCCCAGGGTCCCAGCCCGGCGGCCGACAGGTGGCCCCATGTCACCAAGAGCCAGCGGGGCAGGTGACAGCCTCACCGCAGAGGGGCCCGCGACCCCAGGTATTAAGCCCAACCTCTCTCTTTAAGCTCTTCTTAAAAGCCAATTTCAACTACTAAAACAAGGCTTTCCTCTGAAAATCCCCAATAAAGCACGAGGCTGGCGTGCTGACCGCGTGTCTTCCAGCTGAGCTAACAGCCGGCTCCCCCGCCGGGCCAAGGGGCCTGCTCCCAACGAGCCCCAGGGGCTGGGCGTGCGGGGAGCCAGGGCGGGCGCTGGCTCGGGGCCTGGCAACTGGGCGGTGTCTCGTCACGGAGCGAGGGGCTGGGAAAGGCTGCCGTCATCTCTGTGAAGATCTGTGTTGGAGGCCTGGCTGTGGGAATCCACCAGAACCTCCCGATTCATCAGACTTGCTGGGCACGGTGGCTCACACCTATAATCCTAGTACTTGGGAGGCTGAGACAGGAGGATCGTAGGTTTGAGGCCAGCCTCAGCATCCACTTTATCAGTCTTGCCCTCATAACAGGCCAACCCTGCCGCACCCTCCTGCCAACTGGGCAGAACTCAACGCCCACCGGCCCAAGCAGTGGAGGCGGGGCACGCTGCGAAGTGCAGAACACCGGGCCAGAGTCCAGTGCCACCGACCAAATGCAGAAACCCGAGGAGCTTAAAGATGCTAATCAGACTTTAGGCTTAAGAAATAAAAAAAAAGTCCACCAAAACGCTGAGCTGTAAACCCTGGGTGGTGGACCAGAGAGGCAGAGGCCAGGGCAGCAGCAGAGCCCGCCGCCGCGGCTGGCGCTCGACAGGTAAGTGCTTGCGCGTCAGGAATCCAGAGAAAGGGGCTCTGGGCCCAAGGGGCCGAGGCAGCGAAGATGAAGGGCTTGGGGGGGGGGGGTACTAGGGATTGAACTCAGGGGCATTCTACCTGGGAGCGACACCCCCAGCCCTATTTTTTATTCTTTATTTTGAAACAGGGCCTCACTGAGTTGCAGAGGGCCTCACTAAGTAACCGAAGTTGACTGTGAACCTGCGACCCTCCTGTCTCAGCCTCCCAAGTACTGGGACAACAAGTGTACGCCACCATGCCCGGCTGATGAGGGGCTTCTTTAGCATAAACAGCTGCTGGTGTTCCTGCAGGGGAGACCAGGCGGAGCAGCACAGGGGGCCGGCCAGGCAGTGGCGTCAGGCCCCTCTGGGTCGAGAAGCCCATCCTCGGAAAGTCTCTGCTGTCCTCCTGGCAGCACAGGAGGGGGTCACATGTCCCGGGGACAGCTCGCTCTTGGTTCTGGCTCTGGCCGCAATGGAGAGAAAAATCCTCCCGCTCATAAAGGCAGCGCAGGGGCGGTTGCGCCCACCCCTGCTGGTCTCTGCTTGCCCCCTTGAGGAACCCAGAGGGGGCAACAAGAAACCCCGAAGCATAGACCAGCCGCCGAGGGCCCGCATTCTCACCATGCAGTGTGAATGAGAACACTGAAATGGTAATGCAAGAGCGAGGCACAGGTGCACCCCTATGATTCCAGTATTGGGGAGGCTACAACAAGAGGATTGCAGGTTCGAGGCCAGCCTCATTAACTTAGCAAGACCCTGTTTCAAAAGAAAAAAATGGCAGCCGGGTATGGTGACGCACGCTTATAATCCCAGTACTTGGGAGGCTGAGACGGGAGGATCCAGGTTCGCAGCCAGCGTCAGCTACTTAGTGAGGTCCACCACAACTTAGTGAGACCCTGTTTCAAAATAAAGAATAAAAAAATAGGGCTGGAGGTGTAGCTCAGAGGTAGAATGCCCCTGGGTTCAATCCCTAGTACCAAAAAAAAAAAAAAAAAAAAAAGAAGAAAAAACGGGTTGGTGATATAGAGCACCCTTGGGTTGAATCTTGAGTAACACACACACACACACACACACACACACACACATACACACACACAAATAGCAATATGGCTTTTGCCATGTGTGTTAAAGTCTGTAGCAAACCGGGCGAGGTGACGCATGCTTGTAATCCCAATACTTAGGAGGCTGAGACAGGAGGATCGCAGGTTCACAGTCAACCTCAGCTACTTAGACTCTGCACAACTTAGTGAGATCCTGTTTCAAAATAAAGAATAAAAATAGGTTTGAGGTGTAACTCGGAGATAGAATGCACCTGGGTTTAATCCCTAGTACCACACAAAAATAAATAAATAAAATAAAATCTGTGGCAAGACATTAGAACTGGAAAGTATTTGCTATCACCGAGTGTCGGGGAGGGGCAGGGTTGACCCATCCGAGCAGTTGTATTCCTTGGGACTTAATGTGATTGGGGTTTTGTAGACAAGCTGATTCTGGTTTTGCTTTATTTTGGTATGGTGAAACAAACCGAAGCCCAGGGGCATTCTACCTCCAAGCTACACCCCAGACTTTTAAAAAATATTATTATTATTATTATTATTATTATTATTATTATTATTATCATTATTATTATTATTTATTGTGTGTGTGGTACTAGGGATTGAACCCAGGGGCATACTATCTCTGAGCTATACTTCCAGCCCTACATTTTTTTTTGTTTGTTTGTTTGTTTTGTTTTGCTTTTTTGTGGTACTGGAGATTGAACTCAGGGGCATTCTATCTCTGAGCTATACCCCCAGTCTTATTTTTTTTATTCTTTATTTTGAAACAGGGTCTCACTAAGTTGTGGAGGGCCTCACTAGGTAGCTGAGGCTGGCCAAGAACCCGGATCCTCCGGTCTCAGCCTCCCAAATGCTGGGATTAGAAGTGTGCACCACCACACCCGGCTCCTACTTTATTTTGAAACAGGGTCTCACTAAGTTGCTAAGGGCCTTGCTACACTGCTGAGGCTGGCCACAAACCTGAAATCCTCCTGTCTCAGCCTCCCAAGTACTGGGATGACAGGCATGCATCACCCCCCCTGGCTGATTCTCAAATTTATATGGAAAAGCCATAGGGCGAGAGACATCGACCCGGAACGGGCCTGGTGTGGCTCAGCTGCAGACTTCCTGGCATGAGAAAGCTTGGGATCAATGCCAGCACCGCACAAAAACCAAAAATCAAAACAATAAAACAAGTGGAGCAGAACAGAGCGCGCAGTGGCTCACACGCCCAGCTGCCCTCTCCCCAGGGGCGCAGTGTCACGGCTGTGGGTCTCTTCCTCTCCCTCGCCCTGATCCTGGGCACCCCTTGCCGGGGCTCGGTCCTGCCCTGCTGCTGAGGGGCCTTCCTTCCACTTTCAGATTCAGAGTTGGAGCGTGGGTCTTTTTGCTTTGTTTGGGGGATATATATTGAACCCAGGGGTGTCGTACCTCCAATCCTTTTTTTTTTTTTTTTGACACAGGGTCTAAGTTGCTGAGGCTGGCCTCCTGTCTCAGCCTCCTCTAAGTACTGGGATTACAGGCATGTGCTGCCACACCCAGCTTTGTCTTGATTACAAATTCCTGGGGCTCCTCTCATTCCTGCCAAGTGGGAATCTCTCAAGTGGGCCAGGAGTCCCCCCCATCTTTAAGGATCCCCAGGGGCTGTACCCGAAGCTATGGGAAGGCCCGGGTCCAGAACACCCACTACAAACTCAAGGTCAAGAAGAGCGGTGAGGGCTGCTCACCCACAGGCCTTACGCCAAACGCCCCGGGCAGAGGGTGAGCTCTCGAGCTGCAGGGTGTCTGGCTAATGCAGCTTCTTGAGCCTCTAGAGGGATCAATAAAGCGCTCGCTAACCCTCCTGCTACCCGGAACCTCAACCATCCCCAAAGGCAGCTGACTGCAAGCTGATGCGGAGGACCTCACGAGGCAGCTGAGGCTGGCCTTGAACCTGCAATCCTCCTGTCTCAGCCTCCCAAGCACAGGGATTACAAGTGTGCACCACCACGCCAGCTTTTATTTTTTTATTTATTTATTTAATTTTATTATTATTATTATTATTAGTAGTAGTAGTAGTAGTAGTAGTATTGCAGTACTGGGGATGGAACCCAGGAGCTTCTACCTCCGAGCTTTACCCCCACCCCTATTTTTAATTCTTTATTTAGAAACAGGGTCCACTAAGTTGCAGAGGGCCTCACTAAGTAGCTGAGGCTGGCTGCGAACCTGCGATACTCCTGTCTCAGCTTCCCAAGTATTGGGATTACTAGCATGTGCCACCACACCCGGCTTCCAGCTTTTATTTTGGGACGAGGTTTCACTAAGCTGCCACTCAGCCCAACCAGTCCTCGGGGCTTGATTTTTTTTTTTTTTCTTTTTTTTTTTTTTTTTTTTTTGCAGTACTGGGGATTGAACTCAGGGGCATTCCACCTCCGAGTTACATCCCCAGTCCTATTTTTTATTCTTTATTTTGAAACAGGGTCTCACTAAGTTGTGGAGTGCCTCACTAGGTAGCTGAGGCTGGCCTTGAACCCAGATCCTCCAGTCTCAGCCTCTCAAATGCTGGATTTTGATCACCGAAATAAGCCTGACTACTTGAGACTGCCATGCTGTGAGGAAGCCCAGCTTAGCCACACGAGAAGCCCGAGGAACTGAGTTGGCCTTCCAGCCAACCAGACGCCGCTGGTGGGGGGAGGACTCAGCTGATGTCACATAGAGCAGGAGAACCGCCCAGCCCAGCCCTGCGTCCCCAACCTGCAATAATAGAAAATGACACATCTCTGTGTTAAGCCACCAAGGTTTAGAGTAGGCAGCCATGCAGCAATAAATAATGGATCCCGTCCAACACATCTTCCCACGAATGCCCTGGTCTCCTGTTTCCTGAATCCCACCCACCCCTCAGTGACCAGCTCCACTGACACCTTCTAGAAGTTTCTCTCATCACCTCTCACCACACTCTTCACCCCAATAGGGCTGTCTTCTCTGAGGAGCCTCCCCAATACCTCACCCCAAGGCCATGGGCGCTCCTCCAGAGGCACCGCTGTGAGCTTGTGCACACCCGGCCCCGTGGCCATGTCTGTCTGTGTCCCCACCATGCTGTTATTTTATCCACACACAGGGTGAGCGTGTGCCACCACGCCCAGCTCTTTATTTTTATTTTAAAACAGGGTCTTAGCTGGGCGTGGTGGCACACACTTGTAACCCCAGCACTGAAGAGGCTGAGATAGGAGGATTTGGGGTTCAAAGCCAGCCTCAGCAATTTAGTGAGACCCTCCACAACTTAGTGAGACTCTGTTTCCAAATAAGAAATAAAATGAGGCTAGGGGTGTAGCTCAGAGGTAGAATGCCCCTGAGTTCAATCCTCAGACACACACACACACACACACACACACACACACACACACAACAGTCTGGCCAAGTTGCTGAGGGCCTAAGTTGTTGAAGCTGGCCTTGAACCTGCAATCCTCCTAAGCTGTTGAGGATGGCCTCAAACCTAAAATCCTCCTGTCTCAGCCTCCCAAGTACTGAGATTACAAGTGTATGCCACCACACCCAGTTTTTTTTGTTTTTTGTTTGAAACAGGGTCTCACTAAGTGGCTGAGGGTTTCACTAAAGTTGCTGAGGCTGTCCTCGAACCTGTAAACCAGTCTCTCAAGTACTGGGACTACAGGCGTGTGCCACCGCGCCTGGTACCCTGGTACCTGTGGAGCTTTGATACTCAGATCTGCAGGGCCGCACGAGGCTCCACGTGTGTTTTGGGGGGGGAGGGTTGTTTTGTTGTGTTTGTTTCTGGCTCTTTCCAGTCATTGCAATCCTCAAAAGCCCATGCAGTCTCCGTCCCCACGATGGGTCCAGCCCCAGAGGACTGGGTTTGGGAAGCCACATTCTCTCCAAAGGCCTCAGTGCCTCAGAGAGCAAACGCGGCTCGCCACGCAGGCAGGCGCTGCGGTCACCGGGGATATCAGGCTCCCAGTGTTGTTAGAGCACTGAGCACCGTCCAGACAGCACTGTCACAAGGACAATCCCTCTGAGAACACCACTCAACATTCCAGAGACAGCACGGCAGAGCTCCGGCCTGGGGAGGGAGCGGGTCACACAGAGGGCCCTGCAGGGGCGGCCGGGACTCCTCATCTGCGGAGCAAGCATTGTGCTGTGGGGACAGCGGGGCAGCATCAAGGCCTTCCCTCCTGAGCATCTCAGAGCGCCCGCACCTCCTGAGGGCACAGGGCCCCGTCGGGCCCACATTCTAGCCGTCCCCTCCCCAGGCTGGATGTCTCCACTGGGACCCCACCCGATCATGAAACCTGTCAGGCCCAGAGAGGCCAGTGCTCACACACACACACACACACACACACACACACACACACACACACACACGTCTCAGTAATGAGCTAGCCTTTTCTGTGTGTGTATGTGCTCTACCACTGAGCTACACCCTCAGTCCTTTTCAATTTTTATTGTGAGACAGGGTCTGCTAAGTTGCCCAGGCTGGCCTCAACCTCCCAATCCTGCCTCAACCTCCTGAGTATGTGAGATTGCAGGCATGTGCCATCACATCCAGAAAATTTAAACTTTTTTTTTTTTTTTTTTTTTGCAGTACTGGGGATTGAACTCAGGGGCATTCTACCTCCGAGCTATACACCCAGCCCTATTTTTTATTCTTTATTTTGAAACAGGGTCTCACTAAGTTGTGGCAGACTTCACTAGGTAGCTGAGGCTGGCCGCGAACCCTGATCCTCTGGTCTCAGCCTCCCAAATGCTGGGATTACAAGCGTGCGCTACCACGCCCGGCAAATTTAAATTTTTTCAAGTGAAAAAAATTTTTGTCAGATATAAGAAACAGTCTGTCCTTCGGAGATTATGTATTTAATCCAACTGGCAAATAAATTAACTTTGTGGAATGTATTACTCAAAACTATCAAGGGACCATTGATTCATTCATTCAGCAAACATCTGTTGAGTGTTTAAGGGATAGCACACATTGCTCTCAGCACCGTGATGGGCTGCCGGGACCAGGCCTGCAGTGCTCGACGCAGTCACGGGCCCTAAGCTGCTTATGTCTGCGACACAGACAGCACCCCATCCTCCATGGCCTAAGCCCTAGGTTTTTGGGAATGAGAGGTGGCCCAGAGGTGACTAAGGCAGATTATAATGACACAAACAAAAGGTGATGTTGGAGAAGTGCCTGGAGTGACATCTAAGGGACAACCGTCACCCACTGCCGCGAGTCGGAACCGAAACCAGACGCCAACTCTAAGCTTCCCAGCCTGGGTCAGTACTGTGCCATCAATCTGTAGTGAAGGACCCAGCGTTCCTGTTTCATTTTCAATTTGTTGTGAACTGGTACTTTTGTAAAATACATGGATCATGGCCGGGCGTGGTGGCGTATGCCTGTAATTCAGTACTTGGGAGGCTGAGACAGGAGGATGGTGGGTTTTGAGGCCAGCCTCAGCAACTTAGTGAGACCATGGAGACCCTATTTCAAAATGAAAAATAAAAAAAGGAGCCAGGCATGATGGCGCACGCTTGTAATCCCAGCCCTTGGGAAGCTGAGACCAGAGGATCCAGGTTCGTGGCCAGCCTCAGCTACTTAGTGAGGCTCTCTGCAACTTAGTGAGACCCTGTTTCAAAAATAAAGAATAAAAATAGGGCTGGGGGTATAGCTCACAGGTAGAATGCCCCTGGGTTCAATCCCTAGTACTGCAATAAATAAATAAACAGATAAATAAATAAATAAATAAATAAATAAATAAGGGCTGGGGGTGCATCTTAGGGTTAGAATGCCCTTGGTTCAATCTCCAATGTCCCCCTCAAACAAAAACAAATCACAAATCATGTGCTCCAATGCTGTAGTGACATCAGATAATTTCTAAAGGGTCTAAACACACTCTCAGTGTTGACATTTATCTCATTGCTACGGAGCACCAAACGATTCCCAAACTGGCACTAACCTGAGAACCACCCTCAGCGGGGAAGCCCTGATGCCGTTAATTCCCCAGCCCCTCCCCACAAACACTCAAGCAAAAAGGTGATTGTGGGGAGACACAAACGACACAGACGAGCCACGGAGCTGCCCGGGACTTACTTGCTGCTGGCTGAAACCTGGTCAGCTCTTGCAGGTCAGTGGAAATCTGGAAGACATGGCTGTAAAACTGCTGCACGGAGCCCCGGAGGCCCGCGAGGTCCCTGGAGTGCGCCCTGAGCGTGCCGTTCATCTGCCTGACGCAGCTCCACAGGCCGCTCACGTGCTTGCTGAGCCCCTCTCGGATCTTCTGCAGACTTCCCGACATGGCGTCCAGCTTGCTGCAGGACCTCTCCATGTGAGCCACCCTGCCCTCCACCACGGAGACCTCCCTCTGCACGCCCCGCGTGCTCTGCTGACAGGTGTCCAGCTCGGTCAGCACCTGGCTCTGGAACCTCTGCCACTGGTCCTCCAGCTGGCTGCAGCACTGAGCCCCGGGGGCTAGGGGGGACGGCGGGGTCCCGGCCGGCCTGCCGCGTCCACCCGCCTGGGCGTCTTTACCCGCTCTGCAATCGCTCATTTCCTTCTGCAGAAGACGCACATCATCTTCGGTATGGTTTAGTTGAGAATAAAGAAAACCGAGATCGTCCTGAAGTTTCCGGATGCTCTGTTGGGTTTCCTGAAACTTCCTGTGCATCGTATGGTTCAGCATGTCCAAGAGGTTCAGGTGGTTCCCCGCCGCGTGGTCGCCTCTGTCCGGCAAAGCGTCGTCATCGAAGCCAGGAAGGCCTCCCTGGAAGTTCTGCAGGCAAATGTCCTCCACCACTTGCACTTTGTCCTTCAGGTGGTTTAACTCCAGGAAGACCTGCTCATTCCCCGCGGCTGCGGGCAGCCCGGGCGGGGCCGACCCCGGCGGGCCGACCTCGGTGCCGTTGGCCGCGGGGACCAGGACGCTGCCCAGCCGCTCTTCCAGGGAGTGTATCCTGGCGTCCAGAAGGTGCCTCAGGCCGCTGACCTCGCCGTGGATGGTGCCGCGGAGGGTCTCCTCCACGTAGAAGCAGTGCTCCTCGGCGTTCCTCTCCGTCACGTTGATTCTGGCGTCCAGCTCGTTCCACCTGGAGTCGAAGTCCACGTCGGCTTCGGGGAGCACCAGGCGGTCAAACTCGTTGTCCAGTCGCCCATTCAGCATCCTGGTGGCCTCAGCGACCCTCTCGATCTTCTGGTCCAGCGCCTTCACCTGCTGGCCGAGGTCGCCGTTCTCTCCAGTCTCGCAGCAGCGCGGCCGGGCGGCGGGGTCCTGCAGGCGAGCTCGCAGGCCGTCGATGTCTCTCCGCAGGCTGGCCTCCTTCTCCCCGATGAGCTCGATCACGCCCAGGTAGCTGCTGCCGTAGTCGTCGCACTGCTGCTGCAGGCCCACCAGCTTGTACTCACACGTGTTCTTCAGGTCAGCCAGCTTCCGGTCCATGCCCTCCAGGAGCTCCTCGCGCAGGGCGGCCACCTTGCTGTCCACGTAGGCCTGGTAGAGCTCGGTGGTGGTCATGGTCGCCGTGGGGCCCTGGGCGGCCTCCTGGAGCTGTCTGAGCTGCCCTTCGTAGCCCTTCACCTTGCCGTCCAGCTCTTCCAGCTTGTCACTCTTGGTCTTCAACGTGTCTTTGACTTCGGCCAACTCGGACTCGATGTCCTTCATGCCAGGTTCCTTACTGTTGAGGATGCCTGGCCGCCCGGCCGTTTCTGTGAACCCAGCAGCCTTGCCGTCGGGTGCCAGCTGGGGATGAGGGGTGCTGAGCCTGGAACCCAGTTTGCTGGCATCGTCCTGAACAGCGTGCTTGAGGTTTTCGTTCCCACCCGCAATGGAGGACTGGAGGTCCAGGACCGTCCTTGTGAGTCGGAGAACCTTCTCCTCCAGCACCTGGATCTTCTTGTCCTGGAGTTCTTGAAGCCCCTGTTTCGGAGCCACTGGCCGGCTTGGTTCTGTGGCAGGAGTTGGTGGCAGCGTCTCTTTGGGCTCCGAGATTTGTCTTGGTTCATTATCTGTTACAAAGAAACAGTGGGACATGAATTGACATTTGCTACTTTTTCACCAGTTTCTACAAAGACAACACACGGGATGCCTGTAGAACACCCTTACGCCTTTCGCAGGCCCCTACCTGACTGCAGGTAATTACGAGGGAGATCGGAAGGAGGCTGGGCTTTGGAGGTAAACAGACATCTGTGTACGGTCTGGTCCAAGCAAGTCAGTTAACTTCTGTGAACTATCACTACCTCATCGATAAGCAGGAGGGACAATCCCTCCTAGGGCTAATAACAGACAATCGACAGTCCCTTTCACCCCAAGAAAAATATGCACTATCTACTTTATCACGTGAGCACGTTATTGCCACGTTTATTGAACTGCAGCCAAGCTCCAGTCATTGACTGCGTACTGCAAAACTACAGCAAGCCTGCCGGGCGTGGTGTTGCACGCTTGTAATCCCAGCATTTGGGAGGCTGAGAGGAGGATGGCAGATTCGAGACCAGCCTCAGCTACTTAGTGAGGCCCTCCAAAACTCAGTGGGACCCTGTTTCAAAATAAAGAATAAAAAATAGGGCTGGGGGTGTAGCTCAGAGGTAGAATGCCCCCTGAGTTCAATCTCCCTGAGTACTACAAAAAAAAAAAAAAAGTAAATGCAAGAAAGTTTGTCTGAGCCAAGCGTGGTGACGCACACTTATAATCCCAGTACTTGGGAAGCTGAGACCAATGAATCCGGGTTCGCAGCCAGTCTCAGCTACTTAGTGAGGCCCTCCACAACTTAGTGAGACCCTGTTTCAAAATAAAGAATAAAAAATAGGGCTAGGGGTGCAGCTCAGAGGGAGAATGCCCCTGAGTTCAATGCCCAGTACTGCAAAAAAATAAATTAAAAAAAAAAAAAAAAGTTTGCTGGCAGCTTCTGCTCTTACAAATGCATTTCTGCTACCTGCGTCTATCCGCTCGGCCTTGTGGATGCCAAGCCCAGTCTCAGAAGCACCGTGGCGTGCAGGGCGAGCGCCCAGCAGAGCAACGAGAGGACCAACCTGTGGCTTTCTTGATGCTGTTCCGGGGCCGAGCGGGCGTCGGGCGGGCGGTCCTCGCGGGGTCCTTGGGACCTTCTTGGCAGTCTGCTCCTCTGAAGCCCGGGCAGCATCTCCACTCCAACTGTGTCACCATCTTGTACCTAGTGACGTACCTGGGTCTGAAGTTCACCCGATACCTGCAGAGGAAAAGGGCGCCTCTCCATGTAGGGCGGCTGTTGCTGGTGGCCCTGGCCCTCCTGGACCAGACCCAGATAAAGAGAATCAAGAGAGAGGAGGGCATGGAAGTGCATGCCACAAATCTCAGCACTAGGAAGCTAAGACAGGAGGATCGCAGGTTCCAGACCAGCCTTGGCAACTTGATGAGACCCTCAGGAACGTAGTGAGCCCCTGTTTCAAAATAAAAAATAAGCCAGGCGTGCTAGCACACACTTGTAATCCTAGTACTTGGGAGGCTGAGCCAGGAGGATGGCAGGTTCGAGGCCAGTCTCAGCTACTTAGTGAGGCCCTCTGCAACTTAGTGAGTCTCTGTTTCAAAATAAAGAATAAAAGCCAGGCGTAGTGGCACACGCTTGTAATCCCAGCATTTAGGAGGCTGAGCCTGGAGGATCCAGGTTCACGGCCAGCCTCAGCTACCTAGTGAGGCATTCCGAAACTTAGTGAGACCCTGTTTCAAAATAAAGAATAAAAAATAGGGCTGGGGGTGTAGCTCGGAGGTAGAATGCCCCTGAGTTCAATCCCCAGTACCACAAAAAAAAAAAAAAAAAAGAAAAAGAAAAAAATAAAGAATAAAAAATAGGGCTGGGGATATAGCTCGGAGGTAGAATGCCCCTGAGTTCAATTCTCAGTACTGCAAAAATAAAGAAAGAAAGAATAAAAAATAGCACCGGGCGTGGTGGCGCACACTTGTAATCCCAGTATTTGGGAGGCTGAGACCGGAGGATCCGGGTTCACGGCCAGCTTCAGCTACTTAGTAAGGCACTCCACAACTTAATGAGACCCTGTTTCAAAAATAAAGAATAGAAAATAGGACTGGGGATGTAGCTTGGAGGTAGGATGCCCCTGGGTTCAATCCCTAGTACTGCAAAAAAAAAAAAAAAAAAAGAATAAAAATAGGTTTGGGGTTGTAGCTTGGAGGTTGAATGCCCCTGGGTTCAATCCCCAGTTCCGCAAAAAATAAAATAAATAAAAATAAGCCGGGTGTGGTGGCACACGCTTATAATCACAGTACTTGGGAAGCTGAGACAGGAGGATCACGAGTTCAAGACCAGCCTTGGAAACTTAGTGAGACCCTGTTTCAAAATAAGAAATGAAAAGGGCTGGGGATGTAGCCAGGTAGCATACCTGTGGGTTCCATCGCAGTACCAGAGAGAGAGAGAAGGAGAGTGGTGGCGAGAGCCCGGGCACACAGGCGGCCTCCCTGAGGGATGGCTGGTCTCCAGCTCAGGGAGCAGCGCTTCCTACTCTGGGTACCGGCCCCCTCCCGTCTCTTAGATTCAAGAGAAAAAGAAAAACTGGTCTCCACAATTCCCATTTGAAGGAGATGCTTTTCAACCCCCAAACTGAGTTTCTGTTTGACCAACATACTTCCATGTATAATTCACACCTTTATGGGGATTTTTTTTTTTAAAGTGCAATTCAGGATTATCTTGTTTTGTGTTATGGTTTTTTGTTTTGTTTTTGTGGCACTGGAGATTGAACCCAGGGGCGTTCTACCTCTGAGCTACACTCCCAGCTCTATTTTTTTATTCTTTATTTTGAAACAGGGTCTCACTCAGTTGCAGAGGACCTCACTAGGTAGCTGAGGCTGGTTGTGAACCTGTGATCCTCTGGTCTCAGCCTCCCAAATGCTGGGATTACAAGCGTGCGCCACCACGCCCGGCTACTGCCTGGTGTTTGAGCCAGTGGCCCCACCTGGAGGTGTTCCAGAGGCCCTGAAAGCCAGGTGAGATGGTCAGCCTCCGCGTAGCCAGCTCAGGCCTGAGCATCTAGTTCAGCCCAGGTCCACACCAGCCCTGGTCCTCCATCCCCGCCTATCCAGAGAATCCTTGAGGGGTGGGGGGATATATATATGAATGAACAGCCACAGTGCTTGGGGGGCTGACACAGGAGAATCAGAGGTTCAAGGGCAACCTCAGCAATTTAGCGAGGCCCTCAGCAACTTAGTGAGACCTTATTTCTTTTCTTTTCTTTCTTTCTTTCTTTCTTTCTTTCTTTCTTTCTTTCTTTTTTTTTTTTTGTGGTACTGGGGATTGAACTCAGAGGCATTCTACCTCCAAGCTATACCCCCAGCCCTATTTTTTTATTCTTTATTTTGAAACAGGGTCTCACTAAGTTGCCGAGGGCCTCACTAGGTAGCTGAGGCTGGCCACGAACCCAGATCCTCTGGTCTCAGCCTCCCAAATGCTGGGATTACAAGCATGCGCCACCACGCCCGGCTTGAGACCTTATTTCAAAAACTAAAAAAAAATAGAACCGGGCATGGTGGTGCACACTTGGAACCCCAATACTTGGGAGACTGAGACAGGAGGATCACAGGTTTGCCCCCAGCCTCAGCAACTTAGGCCCTTCGCAACTTAGTGAGACCCTGTTTCCAAACAAAATATAAAATAGGTCTAGGGGTGTAGCCTGGAGGTAGAATGCCCCTGGGTTCCATCCCCAGTACCACACACACACACACACACACACACACACACACACACATACACACACACACACATTTATTATGTTATTATTCGGGAGCTGGATCATCACTTGGAGAAGTTCCCTGGGGTTCCTGCCCGCCTCCCACTCTGCGCATGCGCTCTCCACGCCCACCAGGTCGGGAGGACACCCCTGCCAACTTCCCCAGGGCACAGCTGGGAACCATACCACCGCCAGCCAGTCGTGGGAAGGTCACAAAGGGACTTCTCCATGCAGGAGGCGACCTGCATTCCAGCGGTGGCTCTGGCCGCACTAGATAACCCTCAGACCTCCGTGGGGCAGAAGGGCGGCGACACGGGGCTGTCCAGCCTCACGGCGCTGCTGGGATTTTCCCAGCAGAAATCTGGTTCCCAGAGACACAGCAGACAGTCTGCAGACTCCCCGGAAGATGAGGAGCCAAGGGAGATTCCCAGGCAGCCCCTCTGCCACCCAACACTGAGGAAAATCTCCTGGCCAGGAAGCTTTTTTTTTTTTTTTTTTTTTTTTTTTTTTTTTTTGCGGTACTGGGGATTGAACTCAGGGGCATTCTACCTCCGAGCTATACCCCCAGCCCTATTTTTTATTCTTTATTTTGAAACCGGGTCTCACTAAGTTGCGGAGTGCCTCACTAGGTAGCTGAGGCTGGCCGCGAACCCGGATCCTCCGGTCTCAGCCTCCCGA